>PVJS01011335.1:21339-46078 GCA_004027185.1 Glis glis | reverse complement strand
TGAGACAGGAGGATCACAGGTTCAAGGACAGCCTTGGCAACTTAGCGAGACCCTGTTTCCAAACAAAAAATTAAAAAAAGTAGTGGGGATGAGGCTTGGAGGTAGAATGCTTCTGGGTTCAATCCCCAGTACAAAACACACACACACACACACACACACACACACACACACACACACTTTCTCTTCCTCTCTCTCTCTCGTCTCTCTGCCACAGGATCTCTCATGTGAGGAGAGAGATTGGATTCAACTTTGACTCCAACAAGAACAAGAAGGGATTTATAACCAAGGAGCATGGTTGGGGTCAGTGGATAGAAAATTGTTAAGAGCAGGCTTCAAGTATAAAGGGTTTCTGGCTAAACCTATTTGACGGGATAATTGCTGCAGGTAGGCCACGGGATAAGATATCTAAGATAGCACGGGTGGTCAGATACCAAGAGTGGGGGCTTTTCTCTAATCTGGCTTCACAAGACTTTTATTTGAAATGGAGTTGAAATGGGCTGTAGGAGGACAAAGAGAGAAGCCTAAGAGGAGCCTGGTTGAAGTTTTGGTTAATGGAGAGTCTTTGTCAACAGGAAGTCAGATCCCAAGACAGCATCTCATGATTTACCCAGTCACATTCCACAGATAATGGGAACATTGTTCAGGATAAAACAGCTACTCTTGTATCAGAAAAGCCTGCTATGCTCAGGACTCAGTTCCCACTTATCTCTGCTTTTTTATGGATTCTGCTTCTATTGCCAGCCCCCCTCTTTCCCTTTTCTCTTTTAGTAATTCTGCTGTCTCAGGACTTCTGTGTGATTTCTTTTCTCTGGGTTTGCTATTTTATATTTGGACTACTCTCCCATATAGTCACATTGAGGAGTTGACTAGTGGAGGAGGAGGAGGTCCTGAAAGGGGAGGGGAAGATGAGTGGCCCCGTCCCTGGGGGTTTCACCTGGAGGCAGACCGTTTATAGTGTTTTTAACATTTGCATTTGAACTTCTTTTAACTCTGTCTCTATGGTTATGCCCCTTCTCACATGTCAGGAAAAATGACAGTAGTCATTCTTGTTGAATTATTGCTGTCGTAAAAAATTTTAAAGGCCATGGGGAATAAATAGATCCTTAGACATATTCACTTGGGGACAGATAAATATTACTTCTAACAGAAATGGAATGTTGTCTGCTGGTTTGACCTTTCTGTGGAAAGAATAAAGCTTTTTTTCTTAGAAAAGATCATAATTAGTGAGTTGTATCACAAGGACAAATTTCTAAAAAGATACATGGCCATTGAGAGTTTTTTCACTGAACCAGTGACTTCATCCACAAAAATAAGGGTGTTGGGCCAGGCATGGTGGTGATGCACTCTTCTAATCCCAGTACTTGGGAGGCGGAGACAGAAGGATTGCAGGTTCAAGGCCAGCCTCAGCAACTTAGTGAGACCCTGTTTCAAAACAAAAAATAAAAAAAGGTCTGGGGTTATAGTTCAGAGATGGATTGCCTCTGGACTTAATTCCCAGTTCTACCCCCAGCCCCCACACACATGGGTATTGGGCTCAATGCTGTTCTGATGGACGAGCATTTTGTGATTTTCTAAACTTACACATTCTATCGAGCCATCCAAGTCAACTATCTGTTCTAGCATATGTGAGAACAAATAGATAACTGAGCATTTGTTTAATTGCAGAATCTTGACATGGTTCTAATTTTGGTGGTTGCTTGTTTTTCTTCTTGATTTACAATTTGCCATACAAACGTTTTGCTTAACTGTTCCTTTTTGTATGCATGATTAGATTACAGGAGGAATTAAGATCCTGCAAAATGAAATAATACAGCAAGATAAGCGACTGGCCAAAGCAATGGTCAGTGATGGATCCTTCCATATTACACTGCTAGTGATGCGGTTATTAAACGAAGACGAAGTAAACATGTGAGTAAGACGTCTTTCTTGAATATCATTTTCCAAATTATTACTTCAAAATGAGTAAGCATAACAGAACCCAAAAGAGGAATTGAAATTCTAAAGTTTTCTTTGTATTTTATCCCAATGAATAGTCAATGTACATAATTAGCTAAATGAACATTCTTCTTAGACTAGACTTTTTCATTGTTACTGTTATCACAGGGTAGCCCTTGGACACACAGGTGTTTTGCCCATGTTAATTATGTCAGCACTCTGGAGTCTGATTCTGGAGTCTAGGCTGGGATTCTCGCTAAGGATTCTGGAACTGTGGCACAACCACCTTTTGTTAGCTGTCTGACTTTGGGCAAATCACTTACTCTCTTAGTAGATGGAGAACATAATAGTGTCAGTACATGTAGGAGCCTTTTGCAGAGGGCCTGGCATGTGGTAGGCACTCAATACTAGTGGCCATCAGAGCTGCCACGTTACTAGGCAAATGGACAATTTCAGTCATTCTTAGAGTCCCCGTCCTCCACCCACCCCCACTGCAGGGTCATGCCATAAAGGTCAGGTATAAGTCACTGGTTACCGCTTTCCAATGTGAAGGGGAGGAACCTTGTTCTTCCCAAGTTCTCTGGGGCGATCTGTCTGTACTCATGACTGTCTTTGCTCTTTGGAAAACCAAAGCTATAATAAATTGCAGATTACCTTTATTTTTAAACCTTGACATATGTGTCTCCTGAAGAAATGAAAAACAAGGCTTGAATTGAATGTGGGAAAAGGTCAAATAATTGAGGAAAAACAAAATAAATTAATAATCCCAAAATATCTAGTCACATTATGGGTGTTGTAGTGATGCCCTTTACACAGTAGCACCTTATGTCTTTAGAGATCAGTTTTCTGATGGGTCACAAGCTGAGCTACCCAGCAGCAGCCTTGGGACCCTGCAGGGAAGATAGGAGCAGAGACTTTACTTGACTGACTTCGGATGATCACTTTGCCAATCCAAAGAAAAAACCAACACTCTGATGCTCTTGAAAGAAGAGAAGCCAAAGAAGAAGTAGCACAAGAAAAGTAAATGGCTGAGGGGAAGGAGCAGTTCCCTGTGTGTGTGAGACTGGTAGATTAGTTAGGGTTCTCCAGAGAAATAGAACCAGCAGGGTGTACATTTATATAGATACCCATCTTTACCTGGCTACCCATGTAGACATATTTATCTGTATGTATCAAGATTTATTTAAAGAACTAACTTACGTGATGTGGGTGTCAGCAAGTCTGAAGTCTGCAAGGCAGTCTGGTAGGCTTGGAGACCCAGGAAGAGCGGGTGTTGAGTTTCAAGTCCCATGGCAATCTCCAGGTACAACTCCGTCTTTCTCAGGGGACCTCAGTCTTTTCCTCTCACGGTCCTCAATGGATTGGTTGAGGCCTACGTAATTCGGAGGGGCAGAGGTGTCAACTTTTAAGGGATGGTGACGTTCAAAGTGTGGCCTCAGTTTGGGTAGTTTAATAGTAAGAGAAAGTTGATTATATTTTTGAAAAGACAGAAGGATTTTAAAATCCTCTAATCTTTTATATTTCATCCTATACTGTGTGATAATGCTAGACATCTAGATTGTCAGTTATCTTCCAAAATGTAATGTCATATTTTAGGTTTTTTGTGGAACTGGGAATTGAACCCGGGGTGCTCTCCCATTAAGCTACATCTAGCCCTTTTTAGTCTTTTTTTTTTTTTTTGCGGTACTGGGGATTGAACCCAGGGGCATTCTATCTCCAAGCTACACTCCCAGCCCTATTTTTTTTATTCTTTATTTTGAAACCGGGTCTCACTAAGTTGCGGAGGCCTCACTAAGTAGCTGAGGCTGGCCGTGAACCTGCGATCCTCCGGTCTCAGCCTCCCAAATATTGGGATTACAAGCGTGCACCACCACGCCCAGCCTTTAGTTTTTATTTCGAGACAGGATCTTGCTGAGTTACCCAGGCTGGCCTCCAACTTGTGATGTTCTTGCCTCAGCTTCCTGAAGAGCTGGGAGAACAGGCATGCCACCTTGCCCAGCTTATTTTAGGGTTTAATAAAATATTGGTCAATTGATTAGACTGTGCAGAAGTATTTTTTAAAAATTATGAATTTTCAGGTAGATTTTGCCTAAGGTTCTTTGTGTCTTTACAGTGTAGAAGAAAGGAATAGAAACATAGTGGGACACATGCAGCTACTGATTGGATAAGACAGTTGTCCTGTCTTAATTTGAAATACAACCTTTGGGTCTGAACTCCAGCTTCAGAATTCCATATCTTTTCTTTTTTTTTTTACAATTTTTTTTCATTTTAATTTTTTGTGGCACTGGGGATTCAACTCAGGGGCGTTCTACCTCTTAGTTACACACCCAGCCCTATTTTATTTTTTGTTTTGAAACAGAGTCTTGCTAGGTTATTGAGAGTCTCACTACTGAGGCTGTCCTCAAACCTGTGATCCTCCTGTCTCAGCCTCCCAAGTACTGAGATTACAGGCATGTGCTACCACACTGGGCTGAATATCCTTTTAAAAAAAAAACTTATTTTGTGCCAGGCATGGTGGTGCATGCCTGTAAGCTCAGAACTTGGGAGGCGGAGACAGGAGGTTCACAGATTTGAGTTGTAATTTAGCAAGACCTTAAGCCACTTAGTGAGTCCCTGTTTCAAAATATAAAATAAAGCTGGGGGTATATCTTGGAGGTAGAATGATCCTGGGTTCAATCCTCAGTACCACAAACAAAACACAAAACTTACTTTTCTGTAAAGGATTCTTTCCATAAACCACTGTTGAAAAGATACTACATTTAAAAGGATTTGAAAGTTAGTGATACTTCCCAGTACATACGATGATTCCTTCTTATTCTGTGAATCAGTGGCATATCATTAGGATAAATATGTACTATTAGAGAACCGAGAAACTAGACTAAGTTTAGATCATCTATATTTCTTTAAAGAAATATGATATATGGAACCTACTGTCTCTGAAAAGTCTTAACCTTTCTCGTGGCCCACTTTGGCATACAGTTTCATTTAAAGCGGTTGTGTTGACTTCCCCCGGTTTATGCTAGATGAGCCAGCAGTGGCTGTTCTGTTATCACATGTGTTAACTTATGGCACATGTGAAGGATAATACTGAATTGAAAATGTGAACAGTGTGTCCTTTTGAATGAACATAAATACAAGTAGGTAAGATTTGTTTAGGATGTGGATTTGGGGGTACAGTGAGAAATGTTGGCATTTACAAAGCTGTTCTAAAAAGTATTGTCATTATGTTATGAGAGAGAGATGAGACTGAATATGAAAGTCATAGATGAGAATAAGTTTAAAACTTCACATGAAGACTAATTTGGAACCATGAAAGATCTAGAAAAATACCTAAATATCTTTTTTCACACATTTGGTGAGAAAATCATTGATCAAAATAATTTATCAATGATAGTTTATGAGAAGGATGTCTTAAAGTTCCCTGCACAATATGAGTGCTTATTTCTTTTTTAGGTAATTGCTGCCCTCTAGTGAGATTTCAGTTTTTTCTCATAATAAAGTACTATATCAAATTCTCTTCAATATGGAACTTTTCAAAATATTCAAAATCTGATAATGTCTAATTGAAAGATATAGTAAACATTTATTTTTGTAGATAAAAGTAAAGATTTGAAACACAGAGTAGTCCTAAATAAGCCTAGGCCAAGCAGCTATAACAGGCGTATAGCTGAAGTTGGTAACTATAATTAAACATTTTGGGATATATTATTAGTTTTTTTTGAGTTATGTATGCAATCTTTCCTTGGTTAAAGATTTTATGATGAATTATAAAATAATAATTTTATAATTATAAAATTATATAAAATAATTTCATGTCATTAATAGCAGTTATAATTAGGTAAAGATTTAATTCACTTATATAGTTTTTATTTAAAATTAATATTTTAATCATATAGGTTATGATCTAGGAGATATTTTAAGTTTTAAGGTAATACAAATATAAAATTAATTTGTTTTCTAAAAGAGATTAATTTGTTCCTTATTTGGTTTTGCATATTTTATTACTTAATATGTTATTGAAAATGATGTATCTCTTACCAGTGGCATTGATGCACTTTTGGAATTAAAGCCATTTGTAGAAGAAATCCTCCAAGGAAGACATTTGATTTTGCCCTTTCAAGGGATTGACACTTTCGGAAATCAGGTTGGCTTTGTGAAGCTGGCGGAAGGAGATCACATAAACCCACTCTTGGAGATAGCAGGTAAAACAGCAGCATGCTCATATGCCATCTCATTTGTTGAAGAAGCAATACAGTTTTAAATTTTTATAATAGAGATATGGTATCTTTTAATTTGGGGGAGTTAATACAGCCTCACTTTACAATCTGTCCCTGGGTCTTTTAAGTTAACTATTTGCTTGTATAGGTAAATGGGTAAATAAAGGGCCTGAAAAGCTATCTTGAGTCTTGGGCCTGAGGAATATATCGATTCTGGGGCTTTCTGAAAGGTGATGGACTATACTCAAGTATCAGTCATAAGTCTAAAGGATTCCAGTGCTTACCATGACATCTGACATGTAGCTGGCATTTAATAAGAATTGAGTGAGTGAATAAGAATCACCAGTTGCCTCTTCAGAGGCTTGTGGGAATTACTATCTCCGTTAGGGAGCCAGCGACATTTCCATTTGCAGTGGTCCCCTCTTTGCCTTTTAGATCCCACTCTGTGCAGAAGGTCCACTGGCGATGGTTAAAGGCCTCACATTTATTGGAGACGTTTTCAGTTGTATTCTCTCAAAGTATATGTATTTTCATTTTAATCAGTTTAAACCTAATAAAAAGAGAACCATATTGTCATAATCTTTTGGGATACACTTTTCCACTTTATATATATATTTACACATATATATGAATGTATATGTATATATGTACGTATATATGTATACATATGTTTTTGGTACTGGGGATTGGACACAGAGGTGCTTTACCACCGAGCTACATCCCCCGCTCTTTTTAAACAATTTATATTTTTTGAGGGAAGGTCTTGCTAAATTGCCAAGGCTGGCCTCAAACTTACGATCCTTCTGCCTCAGCCAGCCTCCTGAGTAGCTGGGATTACAGGCATGTGCCACCTTTTCCACTTAATATTCCTCTATGCAGTTTAATAATTGCTCATCCAGAAGCATACCTTTAGTTGAGGGAACAGGGAGTGAAGATCAGATTTCATTTTTGTAAATTTTTCTTTTCTGCTTTGAAGATATTTGTGATGAATATTTTATGAATTTTTATGAAGTATTTTTATAGGGCTCAATCATCATTCAGACTAGTTGTTGAAATAGAATGACATTACCATGGCGTCAGTTGTACTGTCTAGTATATGGTTTAAGTTCACTTGGTTCATTATCTACTCAGCTGTATCAAACATAGAGCTGTTTAGTTGTTGTTGTTATTATTACTACTACTATTATTATTATTTTTATTATTTGGATACTGGGATTGAACCCAGGGGCATTCTGCCTCTCAGCTACAACCCCAGACTTTTTTTATCTTTTGTTTTGAAACAGGGTCTTGCTAGGTTGATGACAGTCTCACTAAGTTGCTGAGGCTGGTCTTGAACCTATAATCCTCCTGTCTCAACCTCATAAGTACTGGGATTATAGGTATGCACCACCATGCCTGGCAAGTTGTCTTTTTAATAGAAGATTTCTGTTATTTACTTGAAATGTATTTTACACAAGAGCATTTCCTTTGGGTTGTGAATGTAAAATTCACTATTGATGTTACTAGTATAGCAGCTACATTCATCTTAGCTAAAGTTTTTATAAATTTATTCCCACTATATTAATTTCTTCTATGTAATGTTGGGCCCAAGGGATTATGCTTTAATAGGAGTAATTCATTCCTTCAACATGCAGTTAGCTAGCAGCAAGTAGGTGCTTGGGATATAAAACTGAAAAAAAAAGTTTCTTGTACTGTAAGGAGCTTGCAGTATTGTGCAGAAACAAATAGGCAAGCAATTATAAATGCAACACAAGGATTTCCATACCTAGAAAGAAGCAGGTACAGAGTATTGCTGGCACATAGGAGAAAGTGTTTTATTGAGGAAATTTTCATAAGAGATGTAGGTTTGAAGGGTAAGTTAAAGGCTCTCTGGTTGGACAAATTGGAGGAGAGCATTCCAGGCAGTGAGAAAAGCAAAGAGATTAAGGCATATGTAGGGACTCACAAGTAGTTTAGTTTTACTGGAGTATAAGTTGTGAATCTAGGGATATCATTACAATGAGATTCATATGCTAAAGGGAACAATGAAAGTGAAATAAGGGCTTGAGAAAAGTGGTGGAAATTTGGGATGGTGATCAAGGGAAATGGAAGGGGAAAATTTACTAAGCAATGCATAATGGGATGTCAGAGCAGCACTAAAATTGAGTTTAGGATGAGATTCTAAAAATTTATAATTTGTTATTTTCTTAAGTGCTCTTCTAAGATCTTGGTATGGGAGTGGAGAGGAGAAACTGAATTAATCCATACTTGAGTCCCTATATGGTAGATGTGTTAAAAGAACGAGAGAATAAGGACAAAGAAAGTGGTTGTATTTGATGTGTTGCATTGTGAGGCATACAATTAGAGAATGTCGTCAAGTCTGGATGAGGCTAATACTGGAAGAAGAATGGGGCAATGGAATCGAAGATAGTGTTAGCAGAAGCTCTGGAGTGAGAAAGTTGGAAGGATTGGAAGTTGTGACCAGAGAGCAGTATATTGGATTTTAAGAATTTTGGAAATTTCTGTTTAATAGACAGTACAAGAAAACCTCTTCTTTTAACTTTGTAAAGAAAAAAGAATAGGATGAAGATTCAAATATAAGACAAAGAAAGATTACTAAAACACATGGAGTTCAGCAAGGTGGCTAGATATAAGATCAGTTTACAAAAATGGTAAATATTTAAAATATGTAATTTTTAAGAGATATCATTTAAAATGTCAACAAAACAGTAATAATGTGCAGGAATAAATCTATCAAAGAATATACAATACTGTAATGGAGAAAATATTTTGACTGTTGCCTCTTTACTAGGTACATTTATCACATTTTTTTTTCATTTTTGCCTTTCCTTTTTATTTATTGCAAGAGCATCTGTTCTTAAGAAATACATTTCTAGACTAAGCCAGACCGTCAGAAAATTGCATACACACTTAGACAAAATCATGCAAGTCTTTGTAAGATTGATATTACAGGATTGTTTTTACTATAATTTTGGCTTACTATATTGATGATTTTATAAGAAAAAGGTTTAAGGAAATTTTCTGTTTATTTTAAGCACTTAAAAATAAATGTTGATTATGTCATATCATTTTAAACAACATAAGAACTGATTAGAGAAATTTATTTTTTAATCTCAGTACCAGAGCTAGTGAACAAGTTGATTTTTTACCTCATGAATGTTGAATATTTAATTTGCAGTTTTGAGTTAGAATTGGTTGCCCGAAAACTTGAAATTTAGTTTATGGCTTAATTCAATTTCAGATGTAGGACATAATGTCATTCTTTTTGTCCACTTTCCTCATACCTAGCTTCATCTTATTTTCCTAGTTTCTGCCTGCCATTGTCTGATTTTCCTTATTTTGAATGTATTTATCGTGTTGTGTGTACGTATTTGGAGTTACCTTACATCCTATTTTGGGATAGGGCAGAGCAAAGTATTCATAAACAAACATGCAAACAAATAAACAATGTGTACAAGTCAAATAGAACTTAAAACCATTATTTGGCCAGGAAGAAGGTAGCTGGAAGAGTTTTATTTTTTATTTTTCATTTTTGGTGGTACTGGGGATTGAACCTGGAGGCATTCTACCTTTGAGCTACACCACCAGTCCGATTTTATTTCTTATTTGGAAACAGGGTCTCACTAGGTTGCCGAGAGTCTCCCTGCTTGATGAGGCTGTCCTCAAACCTACGATCCCCCTGTTTCAGCCTCCCAAGTACTGTGTACAGGCATATGCCACCACGCCCGGCTGTGCTAGAAGAGTTTTAATAGCAAATCACTCATAAATTTATGCCCATAGTTAACAAACTTATTCTGTTTTTCCTGACTACTCTGGAGAAAATGCTAGACTTAAATCTTTTCTTTTGTAATATAAATATCACTGTAGTCAAGAAACATTTCTAGTCATTCACTTATTGTCCTTTTAGATAATTCAATGGATGCTTACAACATTGAGAATTCCATCCATTCTTTGCAAATACTCTCACAAAGGCATTTTCCAATATTGATGAAAGATCCATTGAGTGCCGAGGAATGTGACATCTCACCAGCTTTTGACATGATTATGCACTCAAGGATGTTAGTTTGTAATCTTAGCAAAGTCCACTGCCTCTGTAATTCCTTTCTTGATTCCAGAGGTGTCAGGTACTGTGACCGTGTGGGCAAGAAGCGAAGCTCTACCCTCTGCTCTCCAAGTACTCAGAGTCTTATTGACAGGAAGATGGTTCTACAAAGCTAGCTTTGAGGGAAGGTAGGGGAAACTTTCTTGTTTCAAATCTCTCCATCTTTGGAGAAGTCAAGGACAAGGGAAGCTGTTATCAGAGAAGAGGCAGCAAAATGGACAATATATACATACGCAGATTGATAGCCAGAGAGCCTGCCAGTCTCGACTTCCTTGGCACCTGTCTGGCCGGTGGGGCAGCCCTCAGCCTTTACTCTCAGCCCGAAGAAATACAGGAAAACAGGTTATCAGGTCCTTCATTTTCGAGGGAGTTAGTTTCAGTACCATTTCTTAAAAATATTCATGTTTTTCTAAAAATTTAAACAAAACATTGCAAAAAAATGGAAAATGGAGAGAGAATAGAGTTCTGTTCCCCTTATGCAGTCATGTTTTGTTATACTTGCTTTTAATCTCCTTTGTGTATGTTGCACTTTGCTTTTGCTTATAGTTTTTATGCATGTTTGTAAGAAATAAAAATATTTTATTATTATTTTTTATGGTACTGGGGATTGAACCCAGAGGCATTCTACCTTCAAGCTAGACCCCCAACCCTTTTTATTTTTTATTTTGTAACAGGGTCTTGCTAAGTTGTTGAAGGTCTCACTAAATTGCTAAGATTGGCCTCAAACCTACCATCCTCCTTTCTCAACCTCCCAACTATTGGGATCAAGGCGTGTGCCACCATGCCTGGTTTATGTAATTTTATTGGTACTGGGGATTGAACTCAGGGGCATTCTACCTCTGAGCTACACCCCCAGCTCTTTTTTCATTTTTCATTTTGAAATGGTCTCATAAGTTGTTGAGGCTGGCCTCTAACCTGTGATCCTCCTGTCTCAGCTTCTCAAGTACTGGGATTGTAGGTATATGCCTGGCATAAGAAATCTAAATATTTTAATACATATGGAAGGCTTTCATTTATTTATCCACTTACTAAAACAACATGTATTTATTACATATTGAGGACTGACTCTCAGGCATTATTTGGAGCCTCCATTTACATAGAATTTAGATAGAATGTTTAGTACATGGAATTTTTGTCAGTATTTTACTTCTTTAGATTAATTTTACTGTTGTTTTTTGGTGCCGGGCATTGAACCCAGAGACTTTCACATGCTAAACATGCTCTGCCACTGAGCTACAGCCCCAGTAATTAATTAATTAATTAATTTCTAGAGATGCAGATAGGTTTATTTAGGAGAAGACATATTCAAAGAATGTGGGAGAGAGAGAGAGAGAGAGAGAGAGAGAGAGAGAGAGAAAGAAAGTTGACAGAGAAATTGGCCTAGATTTATTTTCTAAAAGCATGCCTGGGGATTTGCACTATTTTAGTGTATCATTATCAGTATAATAACAATATTTTGTTTATTTGTGTTATATTTTAGAAACTTTTTCAAATGGTATTTTTTTATACTTTTATTTGTGCATTATATTCTCACGTCATCATGTAGTTCATAGTGATAGTGACATACATGCACACAGCACTTGGTGGGCTTGCCCTTGGCTCCCTCTCCACTCCCTCTCTTCCCCATACAGGATATTGAGACTGGCATTGGTATTCTCACATATGTATATAATGTCAGTGGAAGTGTTTCCTTCATCAAAACCACCTCACTGGCTCCACTTCGATAATGGAGTTTTCCCTCCATTATCTAAAATCCCTCTTATATCACATTTACTCCCTAGCTTCCACATATGAGAGAAAACCTATGACCCTTCATTTTCTGGCTAATCTCATTTAACACAATGTTCCCCAGGTCCATCCATTTTCCTGCAAATCGCATAATTTTGTTCTTCTTTATTGTCGAGTAGAATTCCATTGTGTGTATATTCCACAAAAATGAATGAATTTTAGACATTACTATTTGAACTTACTTCTGAAAATTATCACAATAAAGAGTAATTAAGAATTTTTGATGTATAAAATAGAGGAACATTATTGTACATTTTGAACTAGTAAAGTCTGAATTAATGAGCTTTTTCCATTGATGGGGTTTCAGGACATACTATCCTAAAATATTTTAAGATGAAGGAATTTGAGAAAACAGCAGAAGCAAGAAGGTCACTCTTTGACCTCCCACCTTTTTCCCCTTGAGGTAGTCATAAAACCTAAGAAGGATTTCTCTAACCTTCTCCTGAAGCAGATTGTATGGCTTAGCTTACATTTGAGAGGTGTTCTCCCTCTACCTGGAGGACGGAGCCATTCTTTTCTCTGAAGATACACGGATACAGAAAGGAATCTGAACAAGCAGGCCTCACTAAGTCCCTCCACTTTAGTACTATTAGATCATATGCTTTAAAAAAATCAAATCATGCTTCATCAAACCTAGAATAAAAAATACAGAGGCTTACCTATTTTCATTTTGGGTCCTCATTTTCTTTGGAGGGGTCCTGCGTCACACAAAACTTCTATTAGACAAATTTGTAATCTTTTCTCTTGTTAATCTGTCTTTAGAGTGGTCACAGCCATGAACATAAGGGGTGGGTAAAAGATATTTCCTTTTCCCTATACAACCGATACTTAAATTGTACGTCCAGATCTGCTACTGCTATTATTTCTGGTACATGCTGTGGACTGAGGAGACCAAGCCCATCTTTGCTCCCTATGTACCTGGGGTTTATGGTGGTAGCTACTTGAGGGAGCAGGTCAGGTATTTGGTATCAGAGGCTCTGTGTCTTAGCTTCCGATGGTGACCTTGAGTGATCTTGTATTCCAGGATAAAACAGCACCTTCTCCTTTCCTAGCATTACCCGTAGCCCTTGGAATTAAGAAGATGCAGAGAATTATGCATTATGTGGCATTTCTCCATATTTAGCAATGATAAAATTGCCCTGAAGAGCTTTTTGCATAGAAATGGATATGTGATTTTATTCATTTTTTCAGCTGAATGCAATTTTGTTAAGAAGGTTATTAGATTGAGAGATTGCTAAAAATTTAGCCTGCTGGAATTATAATGGTCCTTGCAAATCTTTTTTCAAAATGTGAAAAGTGCCCTTGGTTAGCATGATAAAAGATTCCAAGTACATTTACCTCATAAAAGGAGAAGTGAAGGGTTTTTAGAATGTTCAATTGAACATTATGCTTTCTCTTATTTTGACTATCATTTTTTTCTAAAAGATGGAGAGACTACACCCTGTGTTTTCTGCTCATTGTGGGGAATCTGTTCAGTTTCTGGTCTCCTTGGGCCCTGCTAGGCTGCTGTGTTACTGTTTGAAGTCTTGGACTTCTGACCACCACAGGCTGGTGAGTGTCCCAACAACTTGCTGACCCTTCGCCAGAACAACCTTGCCACACTTAATTTAGAATTAAGCAAAGACCAGCTTCTCTCCCCACCTGGGATGTCTGCATCCACAGTCCTGTACCAGTGAGGACCGCTAGCGCCTTGGTTTCATTGCTGTCTGTTTGCACACCCCTCAGGCATGGCACACATCCTCCATGCTTCCTCTCCTTTCTCCTCTTTCTCAATCCTTTTCCTTCTCTTTTATTTCCTTGCCTACTTGCTTCAGTTACTCTTGCTTCTTTCAGGTACTGGAACCTAGAAGTTTTTCCCACCATAGAACTTTTGAAATGTTCCCTCTGCTTGGACTTTTCACTTTTTTTTTAAATTGGTGCATTATAATTCTATATAGTTAATGCTTCTATAGAATTATGATGTAGTTTTATATGCACATAATTTGATCAGTTTTATTCCCCAGTACCTCCTAACCCCCCCTGAATCCCTTTCCTTTATTCTTCTGGTCTCCCTTCTGTTTTCATGAGATCTTGTTTTATCTCTCTAGCTTCCACATATGACAGAAAACACATGACCCTCGACTTTCTGAATCTGGCTTATTTCGTTTAACATGATGCTCTCCAGTTCCATCTGTATTCTGGCTAATGACATAATTTCATTCTTCTTTATGGCTGAATAAAATTCCATTGTGTATATTGCCACATTTCCCTTATCCATTCATCTGTTGATGAACACCTAGGCTGGTTCCATAAGTTGGCTATTGTGAATTGTGTTGCTTTAAACATGAGTATGTATGTATCACTATAACATGCTGACTTTAGTTCTTTTGGATAAATACCAAGGTGTGGTATAGCCGGGTCATATGATGGTTCCATTCCTAATCTTTTAAAGAACCTCCATACTGATTTCCACAGTGATTGTACTGATTTACAATCCCAATAGTGTATAAGAATTCCTTTTTCTCCGCATCCTTACCAGCATTTGTTATTATTTGTTGTTTTTTATTCCCTTTGTGGTGCTGGGAATTGAATCCAGAGGTATTCTACCTCTGAGCTACACCTCCAGTCCTATTTTATTTATTTATTTTATTTTGAAACAGGGTCTGGTTAAGTTTCTGAGAGCCTCACTAAGTTGCTGAAGCTGGCTTTGAACCTGTGATCCTCCTTTCTCAGCCTCCCAAGTACTGGGGTTACAGGTGTGTGCCACCATGCCTGGTTTTATTTGTATTCTTGATGACTACCATTCTGTTGGAATGGGATGAAATCAGTGTAGCTTCAATTTGTATTCTCCTGGTCACTGAATTCATTGAACATTGTTTCATATATTTGTTGGCTATTTGTATATCTTCTTTTGAGGAACATTTGCCCATTAATTGATTGGTTTATTTTATTCATTTGCCCATTAATTGATTGGTTTATTTTATTTATTTTTTTGGTGTCAAGTTTTGTGTTCTTTATATGTTCTAGATATTAATCCTTTGTCAGAAGAGTAGTTGGCAAAGATTTTCTTCCATTCTGTAGGCTTTCTCTTCATAATCTTATTTCCTTTGATGTGCAGAAGCTTTTTAATTTTATTCCATCCTATTTATTGATTCTTGGTATTATTTCCTGAGCTTTAGGAGTCCTATTGAGAAATTCGTTATCTGAATCTGTATGTTGGAATGCTGCCCCTAAGTTTTCTTTTAGTAATTGCAAAGTTTCTCGTCTAATTCCTAGGTCTTTGACCCACTTTGAGTTGACTTTTGTACAGGGTGAGAGATAGGAATCTAGTTTTATTCTACATATGGATATTTAGTTTTTCCAGAAGTATCTGTTAAAAAGGCTATCTTTTTTCCAACACATGTTTTTGGCACCCTTGTCAAGAATCAGATGACTGCATCTGTGTGAGTTTGTCTCTGTGTCTTCTATTCTATTCCATGGGTTTGTTTTTATGCCAGTACCATGTTGTTTTTGTTACTGTAGCTCTGTAGTATAATTTGAAATCAGGTACTATGATGCCTCCGGCATTACTCTTTTTGCCCAGAATTGCTTTGGTTCTAATGGGTCTTTTATTTTCCATATGAATTTTAGGATATTTTTTCTAGAAGGATGTCATTGGTATTTTGATAGGGATTTTATTGAATCTGTAGATTGATTTTGGCAAAATGGCCATTTTGACAATATTAATTCCACCTATTTATGAACATTGGAGGTCTTTCCATCTACTAGTGTCTTCTTTAATTTCTTTTTTCAGTGTTCTGTAATTTTCATTGTAGCGGTCATTCACCTCTTTGGTTAAATTTATTCCTAGGTATTTTATTTTATTTTATTTTAATCTTTTGAGGCTATCATAAATGAAATTGTTTTCCTGATTTCTTTTTCAGTGGATTCATTATTGGTGTATAGAAATACATTGATTTTTGTATGTTGATTATGTATCTTTTTACTTTGCCAAATTTATTTTAGTTCTTTTTTAATTAATTATTTTTTATACTTTTATTGGTGTATTATAGTCTCACATCATAATATAGTTCATAGTGATAGTGACATACATGCACACAACACTTGGTGGGCTTTCCCCCGGCTCCCTCCCCATTTCTCCCCCACTTTCCCATACTGGGTATTGAGATTGACATTGGTACATATGTACATAATGTTGATGGAAGTGATTCCTTCATTGATCTTCCTCCCACTTCCCTCTTCCCCTAGACCACCTCCTTGGCTCCACTGAAGTTTCTCCTCCATTATCTGGAGTCCCTCTGGTATCCCGATTACTCCCTAGCTTCCGCATATGAGAGAAAACATATGACCCTTCCCTTTCTGTGACTGGCTAATCTCACATAACATAATGTTCTCCAAGTTTATCCATTTTCCTGCAAATAACATTATTTTGTTCTTCTTTTTTGCTGTTTTTATTAGTTTTAAAAATCTTCTGGTGGAGCTTTTTGGATCTTCTAAGTATAAGATCATATCATCTGTGAACCATGATAATTTGAATTCTCCCATTTCTATTTGTGTTCCTTTTCTTTCTGATGAATGACATGTAAATCTGAACCATGTGACTACCAGCCATCACATGGAAGTAGATGTCACCGCCTACAACCTGGCTCCTTGCCCAAAAACAGGACAGGGTTCAGTAGCTTGCATTGCAGTATGCGCATCTTGAACAAATCCAGGGGCTACCCATTTGCTTTGATGAGGTCGTTGCCTTGTTTGAAGTGTCATTCCTTCTTGTTTTTATTTCCTGAGCTTTGGGATCTTATTGAGGAATTCTCCACCAATGCCTATCTGTTGGAGAGTTACTGTGGCTATTTCCTTGCTTCTGAAGACCTACAGAGACTGCAGTGGGCTCTTGGACGGCACAGCTTCAGGGTAGACCAGAGCCCCTCACTCTGCAATTCTGCAACCAGAGAAGGCTCCCTGACGACTTTCTACTTGCTGAGTCTAATGGATGCTTTGGTTTATTCACATGACAGAGCACACTCCCTGTATTGGACAGGGTTCTCTAGATTAACAGAATACACAGAATGAGTATATTTGAAAAAAGGGATTTATCAGATGGGCTTACTGTTTGAAGCAATGTAGTCCCAGGTTCTGACTGCACGTGGAGAGTCAGAGGAACCAGTAGCTGGTCGAACGGTCTAAGAGCTGGAGTCTTAGGATTGGAGCAACCACTAATTCAGTCCCAGTCCAAGATGTGAAGATCAGGAAGCTCTTCAGAGAGAAACGATGGTGAAGTTTCAGTTCCAAGAGCTGGAGGCCGAGAAGATCAAGAAGCTCTTCAGAGAAAGGCGAAGCCGGCGGCTGATGATCTCAGGCGAGAGCAGATGCGTTTTCCTCGGAAAGAGTCGCGCGCACTCTACGCGGCTTCTCCCTCTTTATCTAAGTCCGCATCTATCAGAATCCTGCTGCCTACATTCAGGGCAGGGCTTTCTCTTTAATCTGCTGTTACACACCCAAAATCACATAATTTTGGATGTGTCATGATCAGGTCAAGTTGACAACCTAGATTAACTATCACACTCTCCCTTCCTGAAAGTCTTCTTTTGGTTTCTGAGATACCACTTTCTTGGTTTTTATTTTCTCAGTTTCAGTTATTAGCTTATCTCTTTTTTCCCCTCAAGTGTTTGTATTTTTGGGTTTCTGAATCTAATTCTCCTCTTCTTAGCCATGTTTCTTTTCTCGTGTGGACTATCTTCGTGAATCTTCCCACTATTTTAATAGAAACATGAGCCAGAAATCTAAATGGCATCCTAGACCCCAGCTTCACTCATTGTGGATATTCAGTGACTCAGTGCTGCAAAGCTGATCTCTGAAACACCCCTCCATCTGTCCCTCATTCTGTTCCCATTGCTGTGCTTCAGGTGAGTTCTGTTCATCTCTCTCCTATACTCCTGCAGCCATCTCCTTGTCTACAAACTTGCCTCTTTGCCTCCATACTTAGGATTTTTTTTTGAGTGTGTGTATGGTACTGGGGATTGAACCCAGGGACATTCTACCTCTGAGCCACACCCCCAGCCCTTTTTTAAAATTTTGTTTTGAAACAGGGTCTCGCTAGGTTGCTGAGAGTCTTGTTATGTTTCTGATGCTGGTCTTGAACCTGCATTCCTCCTCTCTTAGCCTCCCAAGTACTGGGATTACAGATGTGCACCACCATGCCCAACTCCATACTATTTTTCTAAAACACAAAACTAATCATTTTTATGCTTCCTGCTTAAGAAAATTTACTGACCCCTGTTGGCTATAGGGTAAAGTCCATTCTCCCTACTGTGGCATTGAGAATCTTAGCTAGTTGACTCTTGCCCATGCACTTAGTCTTATTTCTTGTATTACCACACACGATACACACCATGTATTATTTATTTATTTATTTTTATTGTCACTGGGGATTGTACCTTGGGGGATTCTACTTCCAAGCTGCACCCCCAGCCCTATTTTACTTTTTATTTTGAAACAAGGTCTCACTAAATCGTGGAGGGTCTGGCTAAGTTGCTGAGGCTGGCCTTTGAACCTGCAATCCTCCTATCTCAGCCTCCCAAGTACTGGGATTATAGGCATGCACCACCATGCCTGGCTGGTACTCACTATTTAAGATGTGCTGAACTCTTTACAGACACTGGGGCACTTCATATCTTGTGCCTTAGATGACAGGCCTGCCCTCACATAGGACACCTTCTTATTCTACACATGATCAGATAGCAACCACTGATCTTTTTTTAAAAATTTATTAGTTTTGTTAAAAATATAAAATTTAGGCCGGGCGTGGTGGCGTACTCTTGTAATCCCAGTACTTTGGGAGGCGGAGATCGGAGGATCCGGGTTCGTGGCCAGCTTCAGCTCTCTCTCTCTCTCTCTCTACTTAGTGAGGCCCTCCGCAACTTTGTGAGACCAGGTTTCAAAATAAAGTATAAAAAAAAGCCGGGCGTGGTGGTGCACGCTTGTAATCCCAGTACTTTGGGAGGCGGAGACTGGAGGATCCGGGTTCGCAGCCAGCCTCAGCTCTCTCTCTGTCTCTCCCTGTCTCTCTCTCTCTACTTAGTGAGGCTTCAGCAACTTCGTGAGACCCAGTTTCAAAATAATAAAAGTATAAAAAATAGGGCCGGGGGTGTAGCGCGGAGGTAGAACCCCCCTGGGTTCAATCCCCGGTCCACAAAAAAAAAAAAAAAATAGGGCCGGGGGTGTAGCGCAGAGGTAGAACGCCCTTAGGTTCAATTCCCGGTACCGCAAAAAAAATTATATATATATAATTTACCATTGTAGCCATTTTAAAGTGTACATTCAAGTAGGGATAAGTATACTCACATTATTATGCAACCAATCTCCAGAAAATTTTTCATCTTGCAAAACTGAAACTCAGTACCTATTAAATGACAAGTCTTCCTCCCCCTGCCCATGGCAACTACCATGCTACTTTTTGTCTCTATGAATTTGACTATTGTAGCCACTTCATATAAGTGAAATCATATACTGTTGGTCTTTTGTAACTGGCTTATTTCACTTATAATGTCCTTAATGTTCATCCAGATAATGGCATGTATCAGAATTTCCTTCCTTTTTAAGCTTGAATAATATTCCATGGTATACACCACATTTTGTTTATCCCATCATTTGTTGATTGACTCTTGGGTTGGTTGACTCTTGGTTATTATGAATAATGCTGCTATGCACGTGGGTGTACATATATCTCTTCTGAGACCCTGCTTTCAATTCTTTTGGATATATATAGGTAGAGTGCCTGCCTAGCACATGAAAAGTCTTGGGTTGGATCCCTTGCACTGCAAAAATGAACAAAAACTGGTTTTAAAAAAATATATATACTAGAAGTGGAATTGTCAAACCATATGGTAATTCTGTTTTTATTTTTTTGTACAGGGAATTGAACCCAGGGGTGTTCTACCTCTTAGTTATACCCCCAGCCCTTTTTATTTTGAAACAGTTTCACTAAGAGTTGCTCAGGATCTCACTAAGTTAGGCTGAGGTTGGCCTTGAACCTGTGATCCTCCTGTGTCTGCTTCTCAAGTACTGGGATTACAGGTATACACCACTACGCCTGGCTTGGTAATTCTGTTTTTCGTTTTTTGAGGACTATATATTGTGTTCTATAGTGGCTATACCATTTTGCATTCTCATCAACAATGTATGAGACACACATTGTGGTTTTGATCTGCATTTTCCTGATGATTTGTGATGTTGAGCATCTTTTCATGTGTCTTTTATCCATTTGCATATCTTCTTTGGAGAAATGTCTATTTAAATCCTTCATCCAAGCCAGGCGTGGTGGTGTACCCTTGTAATCCCAGTACTTGGGAGGCACAGACCGGAGGATCTGGGTTCACTGCCAGCCTCAGCTACTTAGTGAGGCCCTCCGCAACTTCGTGAGACCTGGTTTCAAAATAAAGGATAAAAAATAGGGCCAGGCATGTAGCTCGAAGGTAGAACACCCCTGGGTTCAGTCTCCGGTACCGCAAAAAAAAAAAAAAAAAAAATCCTTCATCCAATTTTTAATCAGGTTGTTAGGTTTTTTGTTTTTGAGTCTTAGGAATTCTTTATATTCTAAACATTAACCCCTCATCAGATATATGATTTGCAAATATTTTCTCCCATTCCATAGGTGGCTTTTAATGCATGTCCTTCAATGCATAGAAATTAAAAAAATTTTTTTGTGGTACTGAGGATTGAACCCCCTCACCTATGCTAGGCAAGTGCTCTACCACTGAGCTACATCCTCAGCCCTTTTTAAAATTTTATTTTGAGACAGGGTGTGCTAGGTTGTCCAGGCTGGTCTCAAACTTGCAATCCTCTTGCCTCAGCCTCTCAAGTAGCTGGGATTACATTCATGTGACACTGTGCCTGTCATAGAAGTTTTTAATTTTGATGTAGGTCAGTTTATCTATTTTTGGTTTACTTTGGTTGCCTGTGTTTTTGGTGTCATATCCAGGAAATCATGGTCAAATCTAATGTTATGAAGCTTTTCCCCCATGTTTTAAGAATTTTATAATTTTAGCTCTTATATGTAGACCCGTTAACCATTTTGAGTTAATTTTTACATATGATGTAAGGTATGGGATTAACGTCACTCTTTTGAATGTGTGTATCCAGTTTTCCTAGCACTATGTATTGAAAGATTCTCCTTTCCCACGGAATGGTCATAGCACCATTATTCAAATCATTTGACCATTGCCATAATTCTTTCCTGCTATAACAAAATACCTTAGACATGACAGTTTATAAGCAACAGAAGTTTATTTTTCACAGTTCTGGAAGCTGGAAGTCCAAGATGAGGGCACCTGCAGATCCAGTGTCTAGTGAGGGCTCTCTGCGTCATAGACTGTGTCTTGCTGTGCCATCGTATGACAGAACAGAAAGGTGAATATGCATCCTCACACAGTGTAAGGGCAGAAGGCCAAGGGGACAAGCAGGTTTCTTCAAGAGCTTTCATAAGGGCATTGATATCATTCCCGAGGGTAGAGCTCTCCCACCTACTCACCCCACAGAGATCTTCACTCTTCACACCACCACCTCGGAGGTTGGGGTTCAGCCTGTGAGGTGTGGAGGGACCCAACGTGCAGATCACAGCAACCATGGGTGCAGGTTTGTGGTCGAGCTCTTTACTCTAGCCCATTAGTCTATATAGCTGTCTATGTAATTACTACACTATTTTGTGTACTGTAGCTCTGTATTAAGTTTTGAAATCAGGAAGTGTGAGATCTCTAACTTTTTTCTTCTCATCCTTTTTTTTTGTTTTGGTGCTGGGGATTGAACCCAGGGCCTTGTATACATGGTAAGTAGGCGCTTCACCACTGAGCTATACCCCTAGCCCCATTCTTCTTTATCAACATTATTTGGCCATTTGGGATCGCTTGAGATTTGATAAGAATTTTGGCATGGGCTGTTTATCTCTGCAAGAACTGGCATTTGGATTTTTGACAGAGATTGCATTAAATCAGCAGATTACCTCAAGCAGTATGGACAGTTTAACAGTATTCCACTTAGAGGCAATCCCTGACTCCTGATGGGTTGTCTTATGATTTTCCACCTTTACAATGGTGTGAAAGTGACAGTAGGAAGTGTACTTTGATGTTTCATCTTTCCCTAGACTAGCAATGTGCTGTACGACACTTCCTCCTGATGCTCAGCAGTAGCTGTAGATCAGCCACATGATTGCAGGTGTAAACAACTGATAGTCTTCAGTGTTCTCTGTTGCTAAGCTATGATGTTTGGTAGGTTAGGTGAATTAATGCATTTTCAATTTATGGTAGGTGTGTTGGGAAGTAACCTCATCATAAAAAGAGGAGCATTTGTATTTGTGTCTTCTTTGTTTTTTTCTAGCTATATTTTGTAGTTTTTAGTGCACAAGTTTTTAACCTCCTTGATTCAGTTTATTTCTAAGTATTTTATTATTTCTTATATGATAATTTCCTTTTCAGATTATATTACTGATATTTTATAAAGACTCATTTCAAGTGTCACTTCTAAAATAAAGGCTTTTCTGATTGTTGAAATTAGAAATGACCATTTATCCTCTGATCCCACTATACCATAGACAGATGACTATTGTAGAAAGTATCATACTTTATTGCATTTATTATTTCAAAATCTTGTTGGCCAGGATGATAGTACTTTGAAATCATCTTTCATCTTTCTGTCCACAGAGCCTGTCACTTAATATGGTCAGTCTCTCTCTCTGTATAAATGTGTGAATGGGATATATACCAAATTCTATGATACATATATATATATATATATATGTATATGTATATATATATTTATATATATAATAGAATACTTACCAAAAGAATATACACGTGTGTGTGTGTGTGTGTGTGTGTGTGTGTGTGTGTGTGTGTATCTCCCAGGGGTGCTGTACCACTGATTTGCATCCCGAGCCCTTTTTATTTTTTATTTTAAGACAGGGTTTTGTTAACTTTCCCAGGCTGTATTGAACTTGTGATCCTCCTGCCTCAGCCTCCCAAATAGCTGGGATTACAGGTGTATGCCACTCTGCCCAGCATTGAATATGCTTTAATAGATAAATCAGTGGGAAAAATGTGATATAAACATAAAAGTATAATTGAAAGAACCTTTAATTTTAGGTAGTCTCTTACCCCCACGTACATTTGTGCCTAAATTTTTGCATGATAATTAAATTCAGTCCAGGTGTTCTAGAATCCCCTAAGGATGATGTACCACAACCCTCTCTGACAGTTCACGTGAACTCACTGGTTGTTGGATAAGAAGTGGCCTGAGAGATCATTTATCGTGGCTGCATTTCTTTTAATGTCAGGGCGAGGTGATGTGTTCAAGGACACAAACTTGATAGGAGAACCGGGCTAGTGTTAGAATGCACAGTTGGTTCTCTTTCTGCCTATCTGTAGTGGAATGACTCTCACTTCTTACATCAAGCTGATTTTAAAGACTTGTTTTTAAGATTGAAATGTTTTAAAGTTCTGTTTGACAGTCTTGCCACAGTAATCAATTGGAAACATCTATTTAAAATAAGTATAAAAATTTTAAATTGAAGTTGGTCTCAACATTATGTCAGCCTTTATTTTGAAACATATAGTTCAGATCACTTGCTAAAACTATCCAAAATGAAATAGTTAAAGCAGTCTGTGAAACAGGAATTCTTTACAGTAATACCATAAGAATGACAAAAACACACTTATGGCTTTTATTTCTTTGAAGCTTTAGATGGCCAAAAAGTGCTTCTAAAATTTTATTGAGATTTTTTCATATTATATGAGACAATTTTACAATAATTTACAATATTAGAAAATATCTTCCAGTTGGAAAGCCTAGAAACAAATCACTTGCCGTTGTAAATTATGTGGTTTAATCACAATCAGTCTTTTTAAAACTATAATCTGACATACTATTTCCATTATATCCACATACTAAAATAAAACATATTGTATTATCTTAAAAAATATATTAGGACCCAGCTGGGCATGGTGGTGCATGTCTGTAATCCCAGTACTTGGGAGGCTGAGACACAAGGATGGCAGGTTCGAGGAC
Organism: Glis glis; assembly: GCA_004027185.1. Taxonomy (NCBI): domain Eukaryota; kingdom Metazoa; phylum Chordata; class Mammalia; order Rodentia; family Gliridae; genus Glis; species Glis glis. The sequence continues at coordinate 22,003 of PVJS01011335.1, read as the reverse complement.
AGCCTCAGCAACTCAGTGAGGCCCTCAGCAACCTAGTGAGACCATCTTTCAAAATAAAAAATAATATAGCGCTGGGGGTCTAGCTCAGAGGTAGAATGGCACTGTGTTCAATTCCTAGAACCACACCCACAAATATATATATATATATATATAAGGACCATATATTAGTATATTAGGACCACTTAATTTATATTTATTATGTGATTATTATTGTATATATAAACTTTGTTATTCTCAAATTACAGATTATGCTATCATATAAACATCCCTCACAGTTTTAAAAAAGAGAAACAATTTCTTTTTTTTTTTTTGCGGTACTGGGGATTGAACCCAGGGGCATTCTACCTCTGGGCCACACCCCAAGTCCTATTTTTTATTCTTTATTTTGAAACAGGGTCTCACTAAGTTGCGGAGGGCCTCATTAAGTAACTGAGGCTGGCTGCGAACCCGGATCCTCCAGTCTCAGCCTCCCAAGTACTGGGATTACAAGCGTGCGCCACCATGCCTAGCTTGGGAGACAATTTCAAAAGGGGGAGAAAATATTTGCTCTACAAAAAAGGATATATATATTTTTTTTTCAGTACTGGGGATTGAATCCAGAATCATTCTATCTCTGAGCTATAACCCCAACCCTATTTTTTATTCTTTATTTTGAAACAGGGTC
>PVJS01011335.1:0-21239 GCA_004027185.1 Glis glis | reverse complement strand
TTAATTGCTACTACATTTTAAAAAGAGTTCACTTGAAGAAAATGTCCTATATAAAAATAGTATTTGTTAGGATTATAAAAGTATTATTTCCTTATTAAATTATTTATTTCAGTATTCTTTTGTGTATGACAAAAGCTCCTAGTATTTAAAAATATATTTTAGGAAGTTGTCCTGCAGACAAATTTTATCTTTAGCTATGAGATAAATTATATTGTTTGGAAGCACTATAGCTGACTCTTTTGAAGGATGTCTCATGTATTTCTTGTGTGATTTTTTATTTAGTGCATGAAGGAATTTCTGTGCTGCTAAGAAGAATTGAACTATCTCTTTAATTATTCATAAGATTATCGTCCAGAATATAAGTTAACGTAGATGAAAAATGACATGTGGTTTTCACATTAGCAAAAACTCTTATCTCAAAAGTGTTATTCTTATAATCATCATCTGATACTCTGGCCAAGAAATAGATTATATTGCTGTTAGAGATGTAAAAATTATTACTAAGAAATACTTTTCAGAAAGAAGACATTTTCTATTAAAATATACCTATTGTTATTATATACCTAGAAATATACTACACTGAGAAAGCACCCTAATAAAAATTAAATGTGCTCAGTGATGAATATTATTTAAAGAGCATTGTGGATAAACATTTATCATCAAAGATATTTTCGATCCAGTGAATAAGGAGAGCTGTTAGGTCAAAATCTGATGTAACTAAAATAAATAAATTGAAAAAATGTTGTTTCTTTAGGCTCACCTGCTAATATGATTATTATATCAGGACAATATACAAAAATTAATCTAGATAGCAAAGAGCAGTACAAATGCCTACTATTTTAATGTCTTCTAACCAAAGTTCTTCTTATGTCTGTTGTCTTTTTTTGATAACTTTGAACATTGGGAAGTCCTTCTCTTTATTGGGCTGCTTCCTTTAGTAGATAATGTGCTGACACATATGCCAAATGCATAGATAGTAACTAAGTGAATTTGTGTATCTGCACCTTTATGCTATTTCTGTTTCCTGGGTGATAAGAACATGTTGCTAAGTTGCTATCAGAAGCTCTGCTATGTGATAATTCTTTAAATATTTGAAGACTTAGAAATTTTGCCTTAATCCCATCAGTAAAATTTTAGGGATTTTGGCATGTTAGTTCACTCTGGTATATATTAAACCACAAGACTTTGCCAGTGCTTGACTGGTTTGCTCCCTCCCTCCCTCTTATCCCTTCCCCCGCCCCTTCTCAGATTAAATGCAGGGGAACTCTGTCAATGAGCTAGATCCTTTTTATTTTGAGACAGAAATCTCACTAAGTTGCCCAAGCTGTCCTTGAACTTGTGATCCTCCTGCCTCAGCCTCCCAAGTAGCTGGGATTACAGGTGTGTGCCACCATGGCTCTACTGGTTTTGACCTATAAAAATAACACATTTGATTTTCTGGGCATGGTGGCATATGCCTGTAATCCCAGTTCTTGGGAGGCTGAGACAGGTGGTTCATAGGTTTGAGACCAGCCTCAGCAACCTAGTGAGACTCTGTTTCAAATTAAAAAATTAAAAGGGCTGGTGGTGTAGCTCAGAGGTGGAATGCCCCTGGGTACAATCCCTAGTAACACACACACACACACACACACACACACACACACACACACACACCATACACACTATATACATGCACCAAACAAATGACCTTCCCCTTCAGAACAAAAGAACATGTTTGTGTGATTCAGCCTAATATTTCAACTCTTGGTTCTTTTGAGTATATGCCAAAATAGAGAGGACCAAAGATGGGTTATAGTTGAGAAAAGACACATCCTTTTCTAATTTAGTGAACAATAAGTTGATAAGTTAATTACAATAGTAATTGTTATGAATACACTTTTGTTGTTTCATAATGGGTCCATGCTATACTACCTTTGTTTTTTGGCTGCCCAAGATCTATACTCTTCTGTACCATTTCCCAGGCCAGATACGTGTGCACAGACTCCCTTGCTGCTAGGGCAGGGGGATGGGAAGGGTGCATGCACACTGGGGGGCAGTCTGCTAAGACTTTTATCTCCTAACGTGAATGCCACTATGCTGTTCCCCGTTGGCTGGAGTATGTTATTTTACAATCTAATCTGGTTGGCTAGTGTTCACTGGACAGATTTTACAAAAGGAGAAGCATGAAACTGGTACATTCAGGAGTGGAACATATAGACGTATACAAAAGTTACAAAATGGACACCTAAGCTAACAGTTACAAAATGGAAGCCTGCCAGTTTCTATGTGATCTGGTAACTTCAATAGAAAAGATTGCTTTCCTTTCTTACAATACTTAAGAGTAAAATCCAAAGATCTTACTATGCCCCACCAGGGTTCTTCTTGCTTCTCTAAACTATTCCCACCTATTCTTCATATCCCCACTAATCTGCTCTAGTACCTCTATCTTTTAAAAAATATATATGAATATATATTTATGTTTTTTTTATTTGTGGTGATAGGGTTCAAGTCCAGGGCCTTGCAAATGCTAGGCAACTGCTCTACTACTGAACCACACCCCTAACCCCAACTCTGTTTTACTGTATTTTAGACATACTCAGCTCTCTCTTCCAGAAGCTGTTCCTTCCGCTCCCAGTGCTCTTCCCCTACACACCCGCGTGGTTCTCTTCCGCACTTGTGTCTGCTCAAATGTCATGTCTTCCAAGAGGGATTCCCAGACCGTCTTATCTAAAGTAGTAATGCTGTTTCTTCCTTTGTATATCCTTCCCTGATTTAGTTTTTCTTCATTTCATTTATCAACACTTGATCTTATTTTATATGTTTGTTTGTGTCATTCAGCATATATGGATGCTCCATGAGGGCAGGGAATCTGTCTTGCTCATTATTGTATCTTTAGCACCCAGAACAGTACTTTACATGGTATAGGTTCTCAATAATTATTTGCTAATTACATGAATGACCAAATCTGAATTTACTGAAATTCGCATGTACTCTAACCACATTTAGCTTTTGTTTGAAAACCTTTCTTAGAAGGGAGAAGTAAGATATTAGAGTCTTTATGTAGGAGGCAGCATAATCTTTATAGTTAGATTTGGGTTCAGAACTTGTCCTCACCACTGTCTTGCTGAGGATCTTGAGTGAGATATGATATTAGCATGTCAAAGTCTTTGTTTCTTATTTTTTCAAAATGAGAATAATAATAACTTACCTCTTACAGTTATTTTGAGGAACAGATAGAAAGCATTCATTCAACACCTATCACAAGGTGATGCTTGACTCAAATCCAGCAAGCCCTGCTCCAGGATCCTGTACTCTGTAAATGCATGTTTTTGTCTCGGTTCTTAAACCTTTAGGCAGTTCAGCGCATTAGGCACCCACACCAGAGATCATTGACAGCATCTGGAGTTAGTAAATAAAATGCATCAACAAATAAAATGCATCTCTGTGTTTTTCTTTTTTATAGGTATTTCCATTTTGAAACCCTGCTATTCTCTGTCAATTACATTCGTCTTATTTTATTATTTTCATATGGACAAGTCATTAAAGCAAAACCCTTCATTTTTTTAAGGAAGGCTAATATGGTATTTTTGTTTTTTTCACTTATGCATCTGTTTCATTTTAAATTTCCAGGCAGAAAAAACTGAAATCTTACACTGTGAGAAATATTCAGGCAGAATGGAGGTGTACTGGGTTTTGTTTTCATCCAGGGGTTTCTGGTTATACTTATGCATTATTAGTAATCTCTAGACTCCGGCAGAATTGGTGGTTAAACCAAATGCACACTTTTGACTCCAGTATTGTATTAAAAACATCTTTTCTGTCTTCCTCTCTCCCTCTCTCTTCTTCCCTCCCTCCCTCTCCCCCTTTTCTTCGTTCCCTCCCTCCTTCCCTCCTTCTTTCCTTCCTTTCCCTTCCCTTCCCCTCTCTTCCCTTCCTCTCTCTCTCTCTCTCTCTTTCTTTCTTTCTTTCTTTCTTCTTTCTTTTCTTCTTTCTTTCTTCTCTCTTGTACTGGGGATTGAACTCAGGGGCATTCTACCTCTCAGCTCTATTTTTGATTTTGAAACAGGGTCCCACTTAGTTGCAGAGGACCTTGCTAAGTTGCTGAGGCTGGCTTCAACCCTGCTATCTTCCTGTCTCAGCCTCCCAAGTACTGGGATTACAGGCATGCATCACCATGCCCAGCTAAAAACATCTTTTATTTCTAAGGGTTTCAGCCCCAGGATTGTAGAGTGAAATGTGACAAAGTAGAAGTTAGGCCACCTGGACTCCAGGTTTTTCTCAAGTACTAATAAGGAATGAGACCTTGAACATGTACTTCTTATGTTTCAGTTTTCTCATCTTTAGATTTAATGGTGTAAATTCCATCTACTTTTGGATAAAGGCAGAATGAAAAGTTGTTTACTAACAATCTTTGAGAATTATGAATTTTTCACATGTGGCAAAGAATTCTATCCTTCATGGTGCTTGTATACTCATAGCAATATTAATGTACAGGTCTACATGAGTAGCTCTAATTCTTTTTATTAGCTGTGTGATAGTCCTTAGTATGGCTAACCATTTCTTTATTGAAGTTTATTTCCAGTTTGTGCTAATTCAGGATAATGCTTTAACAAACATCTTCTATATAGGATTTTATGTAGTAATACTTTTATTTCTTTGTATTTTTCTAGAATTGGAATTCTATTCAAAATGCTTGTGTAGTTTAAATTTTTGTAGCTAATTTCCAGATTAATATACCTTGTGGTTATGGAAGGTCTCATTTCCCAATAGCCATTATTTATTCATTTTTTTCTTTGATTCCCTCTCTTTCACCTTTTTTGAGGAATGCTTACATGTTAGACAACTTGAAGTTGCCCCATAGCTCATTGATGTTGTTTTTCTTTTTTATTTCTCTGTCCTCTCCCTCTCTCTCTCCCTCCCCCCCCTCTGTTGTACTAGGGAATGAATCCAGGGTCTCTCTACCATTGAGTTATACCCCAGCTCTTTTTATTTTATCTTGAGACAGGGTCTTGCTAAGTTTCCCAGGCTGCCCTTGAATTTGCGATCCTCCTTCCTCAGCCTCCACTGCGCCTGGCTTTCTCTCACATCTGGATGATTCCTATGGCTGTGTCTTCTTACTAATTTTCTGTTCAGTAATGACTAATCTGTTTTTATTTCTGTCCAGTGAATTGTTCTCAGACGTTACCATTTCATTTCTGTGAACTTGATTTTTTTATAGCTTGCATATATTTCAACTTGCCTTTTTGAATGTTGGGAATACAGGGATAATAATGATTTTCATGCTCATGCTCTTTCTGCTAATTTTAACATGCACATCAACTGTGAGTCTCTCTTGAGTAATCGACTTATTTCCTCACTGTGGATCATATTGCCCTGTTTATTTGCATGCCTGGTAATTTTTGGTTAGATGTCAGGCATTGGGGAGCTTACCCATCATGTCTGTGGGGTGCTGGATAGTTTTCTGTTCCTATCAATATCCTTTGGAAGTAGTTTTTTTCCCCTTATGGATCGTTCTTCTAAGATCTCTAGATCTATTAGAACAGTAACAGTCCAGAGCTCTTTATTTCCCACCATGGAGGCAGCTCCTTCTGTCTTCCCAGTGTCCTGTGATCTAGAGGTTTCTGAGCTCTAGCTGCCTTGGTCTCTCCTCTCAGAAATTCTTCCTCAACTCAAGGAGACCACTGGGCTCCATCTGGTTTTGTCCTCCTCACAAAGAGCCTGGGCACTTGAGGATGTAAGCTGGGGAAATCGAAGGGCACATCCTGTTTGTTTCTCATTTCTGAGGAAGTAAGCTCCTGTTATTCCAGCTTGGTGAGAGGCCAGAGTGTTAGACGTGAAATGTTATAGATCAGCCAGTCCTTTTTTATCCATGTGGAAACCACCAAGGTATTCAGTGAAAACCAGCATCACGTTAGGCAAACAGTTACTTTATTAGATGTTCTCTTTTCAAATTAGTATTTTTGCATACTTTATCCCAAATTTGAAGTCACTGGAGATCTGTCATATAGTATTTAACATCACACACATTAATTTTCTCCCTTTTAAAAATATCTCAAGTAGGTATAAGGTAATTTTCACTATAAAATGGTTATGTTCTAATTGGCTTTTATAATTAAAGACAACTATGTGTTACATTAGCATTTTTGTGTTCCCTTTTATTTTCTCCAGAGACTGCAAAAAAGACATTTCAAGAAAAAGGGATCCTGACAGGAGAAAGAAGTTTTAAGCCTCACTTAACTTTTATGAAATTGTCAAAAGCGCCATGGCTCCGTAAGAATGTGAGTGCACATATTCACGGTCAGCTTGTCTTACCAGGCTACACCAGCCTTCAGCATGGCTGGGGACATGAGTGACTTTCCTAGTAGTTTCTGACATATTACTGCTATTGCTCTTGGGCTTCCAGGTCAGATTGGTCTCAGTTCCCAAGGATCTGAGGATGCTCATGGTCCTCCATGCAGGCTATTGTCGCTGTGCCTTCGTTTACCCCCCTGGCTACCAGGGGCGTGCTCTGACCATCGTTGACTGCTGCTGCTTCTATTGCCACATGTGCTTCACCTGTTGAGACGCATCAAGGTGGTGCCAGAGTTCAGTTGTGCTGCTTTCTTGCTCAGGGTTGTATGCATCCTACTGTCCTCAGAGCTTCCTGTGCTGCTCATTGCAACTGGGTTCTTTAAGCTGAGGAAAACATGTTTACCACCCTTACGTAGGTCTCTCAAGGTTCTCCAAACACCACCTTGCTCTTCCAGCAGTTGCCTCCATTAAGGGACTGGAGCAAGTGTACTATGGGCTGGGCAAGAGAGTAACAGAGGGACCCTCCCTCCTTGAGGTACTTGAAAGTACTTCTCCCTAAGGATGGTCAAGAGGAATCAGCTCATGCACATGCCTTTATTTATCTCTGGGTGATTTTCTGTCTTTCCAGGCCGCCCCCTCCTCTTCCAGAGGTTGGAATAACTTTTGACTTTCTTCTGGATCCATGGGTATTTCTCCTGGAATCTTAAGGGCACCCTTCTTGCTTTTCCCATTTCAGTCTAGGGAGTTCCTTATGCAAATTAAGACATCTGGTGGCCTGCTCTGATATTCCAGTTTTGGAGATGGGCATGCAGATTAATATCCACACCTTGCTCTCCACGACCCTTCTCTGCAGTTAAGACTCATTTGCATCTCTTAAATGAAGGTCATGTTTATTAGTAAGTAGAACTTTTCCCCTAAATTTAGCACATTTTGTATTTAATGTCTCTGTCCTCAGAAAGTTCTTTTGGTCCTTTAAAATGGGTTTAGGTGATTCACCATCTTGCGATTATAGGTTTTCTACAAACTAATGTTAAAGATGTCCTCAAAAAGATATATTGCATGTTTTTTAATAATTATGCTACATATTAAGTAATATCTCTATTAGGTACCATTCCAGAACATATTAGGTAAAAATAATTTGTGTTAATGATAGATTTTGAAATCTGGAATAACAGCTATGAAACTTGTAGACTGACAGTTTATTTCTTTACTCGTATCTTTCTCGTTTTGCTGTCAAATGGATTGTCCTCTTCCAAGTGGTTTCACAATTAATCACAGAATGACAAATCAGTGGTGAAGGTAATATTCCCATTTCAAAATGTTTCTTTGTCTTTACAATATTAACTTTAAAATGAGAACACCCAAGGACATTTATTAAGGGAATGTTTAAACTACTCCAGAATCTATATTTCAACATTTCAGACTGCACTGAAATGATTTCTTGGCAGTTTCAAAGAATTGACTCCCTCATCCTATAGAAAAGGAATATGAAACTTCAAAAGGTTAAATGCCTAAAAGGAGACCATATTCTTATTAGTTATGGAGTTCTCTCTCTGCAACTGAGAATCCATCTATCTCATGCTCAGTCACATGTTTTCCCTTCTATTGGTCATTTCCAGTTCATCTAAATTTATTTCTATGTAAGAAGAGCTCCTTGATTCAAATCATAATAACACAACAAATGTTTATCGAGTGTCTAGTATATGTCAGCAAGTGGGTGGTAAAGAGTGGTGATTAAAATAGAAACAGTCCCTGATTGAATGGTATATAATATCTAAATCAGATTGCATTTTGTCCAGGTTAGAATGATTAGCTTATAGAAAATAAAGTACAGTAGTCCCCCCCTTACTCATGAGGGATATATCCTAAGACACCCAGTGGGTGCCTCAAACCGTAGATTGTACCAATCCCTATATATGCTAGCTTTTTCTCTACATAGGCATACCTGTGATAAGCACTTTGCAACTTCTGTTTGGCTTATCCAGATTGTCCAAATCACTGTGTTTGAGCATTGGGGCCGTTATTAGATAAGAGTTACTTGAACATAGGCACTGTGATACCGTGATAGTTGATCTGATAACTGAGATGGCTACTGGTTGACTAGTGGGAGGGTAGCATGTACAAAGTAGATATGCTAGACATAGGGATGATTCATGTTCTGGGTAGGACGGAGAGGAATAGCACAGGATTTTATCCCACTACTCAAAACAATACACAAGTTAAAACTTACGAATTATTTATTTCTGGAATTTTCTGTTTAACAATTTTAAACTGTGGTTGGCCACAGGTAACTGAAATAATAGATAAGGGAGGCTACTGTATGATTTTATTTTCTTTCAGAAAGCCAAATTAAAATTTTTTCTTTTAATTTATGGAATGACTCTATTCCAGTAGCTGCTGTGATGGTGAGCATTCCTGAAGGAAGTTGATATTAAATTTTGGGATTCACAACTCATCTGGAGTACATGTGGGAGCTGCAGAATTCCACTCTCTACTCTTAGATCTGGAGGTAGACTTAGGTAGGACCTTGACTTTTGATGTTCAGTAAGTGACATGTGTGATTCTGATCCACATGGTTTGCAGAGTAGTATATACCCTGAGTATACTTTGAGACCTGCAGGCTTAAATAAATATCCAGCAGTTTTGTTGTTGCTGTGGTGGTGGTAGTGGTACTGGGGATTGAACCCAGAGCCTTGCATGTGCTGGGCAAGTAAGTGCTTTGCTACTGAGCAATATCCCCAGCCTAGTCTTCGAGTCCAAATGCCAGGGATCCTTGGATTCTGAAGTCCAAGGACAGGGAGGTAGATTATATCCCAGATCAGGAAATAGATCAACACATTTGCCTTGTTTGTCTTCTTCTTTTGGGGCCCCTGACTGTCTGCATGGTGCCCACCTACATTGAAGGCCAATCTTCCCCATCTAGACCACTCAGACTCACATGCTGACTTCCTCTGGAACCACCCTCACCCCCAAAATAATGCTTGATCAGGTTCTAGGTATCTTTAATTCAATCAAGTTGAACTTAATATAACCATCACAGAATGTATTACTAGCTTTCAGTGTTACTTAGATTGATAATAAGATAAAAGGGAAAGGGAGAGGTGAGATAATAGTTTTCCCTTATTTGTATATTGGATTTGACTCATTTCAAGTTTTCTGTTTTTTATTTTAAAAGCTATTTTAACTATAAAGGTATTCTCTGAATATATGCTTACTACAGACAACTCAAACACATGTATTCCTATGGAGGTATAATGAGGTATTCTGTAATAGTACCTCAATTGAGGTCCCCCCATCATTTAATCGTGGTCATGTTTTAATGATCTGAAGAGCTGTTATCCATGCTGACCTTAAAAAACAGACTCAACTGCACATGGTGTGCACACTTGTAATCCCAGTACTTGGGAGGCTGAGACAGGAGTATCAAAGGTTGGAGGACAGCCAGAGCAATGTAGTGAGACTCCCAGCAACCTAGCAAGACCCTGTTTCAAAACAAAAAGTAAATAAAGGGCTGGAGGTATAGCTCAAAGGTAGAATGCCCCTAGGTTCAATCCCCAGTACTCCCCACCCCCACACAAAATAGAATCACGCCAGATGTGGTGGCACATTCTTGTAATACCAGTACTTGGGAGGCTAAGACAGTTGGATTGCAAGTTTGAAGGCAGCTTCAGCAACTTAGTAAGACTCTCAGCAACCTAGCAAGACCCTGTTTCAAAACAAAAAATAAAAAGGACTAGGGGTATAGCTTGGAGATAAAATGCCCCTGTTTTCAATTCCCAGTAACACAGGCACACACACACACACACACACACACACACACACACACACACACAAATAATAATAATAATAATAATAATAATAATAAATAGACTCAGTTGCAATCATAATCGGTCTGCTTATGAAGGCAAAACATCTCATTAACCTCAAAGATGTGGACAGATGGCTGGTGAAGGCTATGAGTCCCACCCCCAGGAGTGGTCATAAAGATCCAGTGTGAAGATTCCTAGTGGTATTTGATGTGGGGTGCAGAGGTCCCTAGGCTTCTGGGGTCCTGTCCTCTGGTAGAACATCTGTTTTCAGATAATTACATTTGGTAGAAGTAACCTAAAGCCCAGTGGGGTAGCTGAAAGTTCTGTACGTTATGTTCAGAATTTTAAAAATTTAGAATCTGCTTTGAATTTCCTGATGTGGAACTTCCTCTGCCACAGCATGGATTCTGGTTCCCAAATTAGAGAACTGAGATGAGGCTGAGGACAGATTCTGGGAAGCAGAAAGCTTTCCTTGGCAATTAGTTAATGTGTGTGTCGGTTTTTCATATTCTTAGTTCCATGAATTATAGTGGGTATGTAGCATGAGATAATATCAAAAGGAGTTGTAACTTTTAGAATCATTCTGATGATCAGTGTGCTTTGTAATTTTTTTAATCAAATGAATGAAGCCTCAGGAAATCCTATGAAATTACTATGTCTCTGAAATGGTAACTAAAATTCAAGTTATTTGTACAGTTTCCTCAGAATGTAGTTGTTTGGCATGGTTAGTTTACTATTTGTTCAGCTCCATGTGTTTTATAGTGAGCCCTTTTGGGTGTGTTTTTCTCATTGAATGACCTTGGGTTTTTGTGATTTAAACATTGCAAACCTGCTGGGTTAGAAGCATGTGCTAACACTTGGTGGCAGAAGAAGACCAGTTTCAAATCAAACAGGCATCTTAATGAGATCTAAATTCCTCAAGAAATGAATGTAATCTCCTACTGGAAAAATCAGTTGTTTTTAAACATTAATTATTTTCTGGGCTCCTTAGTTATCTTCCCTGATTTACAGTTCTTCTAATTTACTGATATAGCACTTAAAACTAACAAAGACTTGGTTTATTAATTGGCACTTCCTTGCAGCAGCTTGTCACAGAATCAGACACTGTCAGATTTCAGAATGAAAAAAGAAACAAGACCTTTAAAAACTGTTAGCTACTGTTTTGAGTGCAGAGGTCGTTGTGTGCACAGCAAGGGCGGAGGCCCCTCTGATGTGACGGTGAGTGGACAGGGTGGGGCCATAGGGCAGTCATGGTAGGAGTGGCCTGGAACGCAGAGAAGGAGAGAGTATGGATGAACATTCTCTTCTGCTGGGACAATTAAGAGGAAATCCTAGTTTCTGAATTATTTGGCGATTGGATATACAGAACCAACATTGTAATTACATTCTTTTACACTAGGTTGGCCGAATTCCATCTTATTTTGCACGCTTCCCCAGCTATAGCTCCCTGATGCCATCTCTCCTCACCATATTTACTTCTATCCATCTGTCCATCCTTCTGTCTGTCTATCTAATAGCACATTTTCTCAGGATTTTTGTTAACTGGCCTAGTTTGACTACCACTCATTTTTGGAGTTTGTATGATAATGGGCCTTTATAAACCATTTCGAAACTGACCACTAAGACTTGAGCTTCTTGAGGGAGTTTTCTTGAGGGAATCGTCTTGAGGGATTCTCTATAATGAATTTGAAGGAACACGAGTTATCTTATTGTAGCTGTTGTTTAGCCCGAGATAAATCACACGACCTCTCTTGGCTTTGTTTACTCATAGTGAGCGGAGGAGCATGGTCTTCAGGACTCAGCTCCTCTGCTCTTCTGAAATGGCTGTAAGATAAGCATTTTGACAAAATAGGCTAATTTGGCTTTAAAGAGGGATTTTTTTTAGAACCTCAGGTTGGCTTACTTGTGTGCGTGGAAGGAGAATGACAGAGGAGAGAAGTCTTCAAGTTCTGTTAGGAAGAGGGTCACAATTTGAATCTGAATCTTTGCACCTGTCCTGGAAGCCATGTAAAGCGATGAGGACAGTGGGGAAAATATCATAAACTACATCTTTAGTAAAACTAAGAGACAGAGAAATCCTCTAGATGCCAGATTATGTGCAGGTGTGGCCAGAAGCAGCCGGGACTAGGATGTGCGACGAGAAGCTCCCTCGGTGTGGGGAAGGCTGCGGAGCGAGGAGCAGCCCCGTTGGTGGCATCCTGCAGTGTATGAAGGCATGGGAAGGCACTAGGAGGTGTCTTCAGCAAGCACCACCTTCAGGAACGGTGAGAGCCCTTCCAGCCTCAAGGGAGGTATCAGGGCTGCTAGTGGAAGACATTCTGACCTAGGGGGCAGAGCAGGCAAGCTTTCACAGGGCCCTATATGTTAAAGAATCCCTTCATCACTGTGGCAAAGGAAGAGGAAACCCCAAGCAGAGAAGCTTGGAAACTGCCCTGCCACTTCCTCCACCCTGTTTCTGAAAGAGGAACTTTAGATGCCTTTATTATTCCAGACAAAAGCCTGTCTTAAAAATACCCTTGGTACGAGATAAAGCACATTGTTTCAGCAACCTATTCCTGAGTCTCCCAATGCCAAATGGCTTAATTATTTACAGTGTTGAGTTGTTTTTGAGTCTCTTTTTATATCACCAAGTGCATTTAACAACTAATCTCTTTATTTTAATGGGTTTTAAAAGCTAAACATCCCATGAAATCTGATGTGAGGTGGAATTATAATTTCTTCTGAGATGCTCTATGTGCCATTAGTCAACTGTGCCATCTAGTATGTGTCAAAGAGCACCATTTATAAGTGACTTCATTTACTTTTCTATTGCATTTTTAAACATTGTGCTGTTGTGTTTCCCGTCTCCATATGTTGGGGGAAAAACCCTAAATAAGTCATTTTACAATTGGAAATGATATCCATAAAGATAAGCCTGTCTGAACATTCATTTGGAAATTTTCAATACTTCATATCTCTTTAAAAATTGAGAAACACATGGGAACCAAAAGCTAAACAGACAGCTAAATTTTTTTTTTTTGCGGTACCAGGGATTGAACCCAGGAGCGTTCTACCTCCGCGCTACACCCCCAGCCCTATTTTTTTATACTTTATTTTGGAACTGGGTCTCACGAAGTTGCGGCGGGCCTCACTAAGTAGAGAGAGAGAGAGAGAGAGAGAGAGAGAGAGAGAGAGAGAGACAGGGAGAGAGACAGGGAGAGAGAGCTGAGGCTGGCCGCGAACCCGGATCTTCTGGTCTCTGCCTCCCAAAGTACTGGGATTACAAGCGTGCGCCACCACGCCCGGCTAGAAATAGAGTTTTAGAACATATATTAAAAGATGTAATAAAAAGTATTCATGTTACTTAAAATTACTTGTGTTTGCCTTAACTATATTAAATATAAATATTCTGCTCAACCATTACCATTAGTGATGGAAAACATTTTTTTCTCTCAATAAGTCATTTAGAGACATTTGAAAACCTCTGTCAGCTGGTAATTAATTTCATTTTCCTAATCTAGAATAGAATGGAGCATTATAGGAATTCCATCTTGTAGGAATCTGGCAAGGCCCACCATGGGTTGATTGTGGATAAAGACAAAATAGAATATATGGCCAAGAGAACTTAAACTTTGTTCCAGAATTGTGTTGATTCAGAATTGTTTAGCTTGTTTAATAAGTGACAGCCAGTTTCTCCTCTTTTCTCCTCCCTCCCTCCCTTCCTTTCTTCCTTTTGTGCTACTGGGGATTGAGCTGAGGGGCATTCCACTTCTGAGCTACACGTCTAGTCCTTTTTTTTTGAAGCAAGTTCTTGCTATTTTACTGAGGATCTGGCTAAGTTGCTAAGGCTGGCCTTGAACCTGCGATCCTCCTGTCTCAACTTCCAACTCCTGGGATTACAGGCATGCACCACTGCACCTGGCTGCCAGTAGCTAATTTCTGACCGACTTGTGTGTCCCATAAAAGCAAACCAGCTGAAATTATTTGGATGGCAATAGATTTTTCTCTACCATTGGAAAGATTTGGCAAGCTCATTGGCCAGCCAGCTCTTGTTAATTATAATTAACTGCACAATGAAAGAAGGCAAAGCTGTGTTTCTTGAGAGCCTCACTTGGATTTGAGGGAATGCTAAGGTGACAGTACAAAATTATAACTGGTTTACATTGAAATTGTACTTCCATTCCTAAGTACGAGCTAGTTTATTTTGACCACTCATTAGAATCTTATTCTTTCAAGGAGAGATATCTTAAAAATAGAATAATACTAATACTTTGAATTACTAAGCTGCTGAGTTCCTTTGCAGTTGGTTACTTGAGTACGTTAAAAGAAAAAAAAATTGGCCTCTTTGCCCAGCCCAAACTTCATATTCTTTGTAGTTGAAGACCCAGCAAAACTTTTTCATATCACCTTAGGGGCTATCTACCCCTGGCTACAGGAATCCTGGTTTGGTTCTTACAGTAGGGTTTTTGTCTCTAAAACTAACCTGATGACTATATGTATTTTTTTTTTTTTGGTTGTACTGGAGATTGAATCCAAGGGCATTTTACCTCTGAGCTACACCACAACCCTATTTTATTTTTTACTCTTTAAACAGGGTCTTGCTACGTTACTGAGGCTGTCCTCAAACCTGCAATCCTCATGTCTCAGCCTCCTAAATACTGGGATTACAGGCATGTGCCACCATGCCTGGCTGATGACAATATTTTTAACTGTTGGCAAGGTTTGTACTTATATCTTAAAGACATAAGTACAACTGTACCTTTCCACTGCCTGGAAGCTGATGGCCAGAGTATGAAACTACTCTTCGTTGGTTCCTGCCTTTCCCACAGCTGAATTCGATGGTAATACTTTGTTATGTAACTTAATTTAGAGCTAACCATTTCTCTCATAGTCATTTCACGTTCGGTCTCCAGCACTGGTGTGGGCTCTTGGTCAGCTGTTGCCCAGGAGACAGATGGTGTGGCTCCCCTTAGGGCTCTTGCACTTTTGGCAACAGCCCCTCCCTATTCATATCCATTCCACATGGTCCTCTTGGATTCATCCTTGCTCTTCACCCTCGATGACCTGCTCCAATCAGTGGTGAACTGAGTAATTTGTGTACTTGGACTTCCAACTCTGATATCTCCAGAACTTAATTCAGTGGAATTAAGTTGGGGTTGAGTAGTGATCACCTGCGACTAAGCTGAATGGGTAGAGAAATCATGTCAAGCCTACTTCTTAACAGGAGGTAACTTTCCATTACACATCCTGGCTGGCAGGTGCCTGAAATGTCAAGTCGGGTTGGGGTTCACATGGATAGGATCGTGTCAGGTTTGGCTGATCTAGCTTTCCTGGGGCCATGCTCACTATGATAGCACATACTGGCTATAGCCAGTGTATATAACTTTATGAATTTTATCATCCTATGAGACCAGTCCTTCCTCTTGTTAACTTTTTCTTTTCCTGCCAAATTCCTTACTTATTAGTCTAGAAGTACTTTGTATCCATCAGCATTCTTACAACTATAATCTAAAAGATTGACCACGTAACTTAGAGGAAAGAAGATTTATTTTCTTACAGTTTCAGGTTCAGTCCATGTGAGGCTGGGGACTGTGGCTCTCAGGGCATGGCGGTGGGAAGCAAAGAAAGGGAGAACACATGGGCTGTGCTCCTCACATCGTGGAGGCCGGGAGCAAGAGAGAGTGTGAAGGGAGAAGAAACCATATATAATCTCCAAGGGTGCACTCCCAGGAACCCACCTTCTCTGGCCACACCCTACCGGCCTAGGCCACCACCCAGATAAATCCATTACAGTGGACTTATCCACTGCTGAGATTACAACCCCCATGACTCAATTATATCAACCTCAAACAACAATTTATGAGCTCTTCAAGGGGCCATTCTATATCTAACTAGAACATACTTCTTTGGAATTTTGAAAAGATCCTTCATTTTTTAAATCTCTAAAAGAAAAGACTGTGGAAATTGCTGATTGGTCACATACCTTTTTTACTCTACTTTTTTGAAGCAATATATAATCTTATATTCACAGATATAGGCAGAATTGGAGTGCATTAAGAAAAGCTAAGTAATCCCTGTAATTCTATGTATAAAGAGGAAACTTCACAATCAAGTGTTTGGTTAAGATTGGCATGTGGTCAAAAGGAAGGTTCTAAATGCATGTTATAAATAAAATGATTTTACATAGCAACATATGTTGTATTTAAAAAAAAGAAAGCCTGTGGATATATTTCTTGCTCTCCCTGGAGAGAAATATTCATTTTTAAATTACTTTAAGGGCTATATTGTTCTATATGTAACTATTGTTTTTGTTTCTATCAAACCCCCTTTCATCTAATATGATATCCAGGGAATATTTCTAGCCAAGTAAGGTGAAAAGGCGTGTGGCATTGAGTACCTTTCTACCCTGTTCCATTTCCTAGCCTATAGGACACTCAGTGTAAACCCCAGTGTCATCAGTTCTCTCAGCCAGTTCTTATACCATGCAGTGTGGGAGCCCTTCCTCCGTGAGGTATGGCTCCTATCTCAAGTAGTATGCAGGGAGCTGGGCAGTTAGGAGAGGGTGAGTTAGGTGAGGTAAAATTCTCTTGAGGATGATGTTGGTGAAGGGAGTGATGGGGAGGAATGGAAGAAGAATGCTGATGGGAGTGAGTCTGGAGAATTGATTAGTTCATAAGAAAGTTGGAAAAGAAAAAAAGCACTAGGTATATAGGAGAGGAGGAGTTGCAAAAATGCTCTAGGTCTTTCTCACTTAAAATTATAAGTCTACAATGAATGATGCCTATGGATGTATGTAAACTATTTTACTAATGTACAATCCCTTTTATACTTTCTAGGTATTGTTATCTGAATTGTTTCTGAGATTACAGTTTGGACTGAAGTTCTATCTATAGATATTCTAAGTAATTTAGGTGAATGGTTCCATGCTTTGAACCTTCAAGCTGTGAACACAGAATGCATTCTACCATAAGATAAGTATGTCATAATATATAGGCCAGTGTTATAGGACAAGTTAAAATTGCTTGTTAGGATTTTTGTATGATCTTTCTTTTTCTTTTTCTCTTTTCTGTTCTTTTCATACTGGGGATTGAACCCAGGGGCATTCTACCAGCAAGCTATACCCCAGCCCCTTTTCTTTTTTGTTGTTTTGAAACAGGGTCTCGCTAAGTTGCTGAAGTTGGTCTTGAACCTGTGATTATCCTGTCTCAAGTACTGGGATTACAGGTATGTGCCACCACACCTGGCTTGTATGATCCTATTTCTGAACGATCTACAGAACAGCCTTGTTCTCCTGGTCAGATACTGAGAATTTTTTATACCTGTGACTTGCTGGCATTAATTATTTGATGTTGGAAAGTACTGATTAGCAAGGAATGCTATTGCATTGAAAGAGGAATGCATTAGATTAGGTTGAAAGTTTATAGATCATGTGTAGTGAGGAATTTTGAGGTGGGGAAATTTTATCTTTAATGTATAGAAATAAATGGTTAAGTTGGCGAATTCAGAAGAACATGTACCAAAGAACAAAACATTAGGAAGACAGATGTGGTGGGGAGGAGGCCACAGTAGCCTGTTTACATTTGAATGACCACAAGTCGGTTCTGAGGCAGGAACACAGCCTGCTTTGACCCCAGGGAGTGGAGAGTCTGTCTGAGATTGAGCTGTATGGGAATGTTCTTGGATGCCTCAGTTATAGTGCCCCTTCTTTGTTTCGTAATAATGAGAAAAGCCACATGCAAACATAAACAGTTTTGTGGCCAAACAGCATATGGCCTCTCATGTATACTTGAGAGGCCTTGAGAAAGAGCAGTCGAGGTTGGCTAAGTGGACAAAGAACGAGTGCCTGTGAGAACAGACTGCTGTAAATAAAGGCGGTTCAGTGTTCCAAGATTTATTGTACTGAGCCTGCAACCTTGAGAACTTCTTGGGCACCAGTGACCTGCCATCTCTCTGGTTAACACAGCCCTAGTCAACGTAAATGAGCCAGATGATTGTGGGATGAATGCAGGCACCTCTCAGTTATGCTTGATGCCAGCACCTCGTGGAAGGAAACTCTGGGGCCAGGAAGGGATACTGCCTTTCTCTTGGTGGCTTTCGTCAAGTGGCTTGTGCTGTTAGGACTCGTATAATCCTTGCCACTTGATGCCACCGACCAAGGAACATCTCAAAATGTTAGGATAGGTTGAAGGAGGTGTCAACAGTTGTTTAAAAACCTAGAGTTCTAGCAGCTGTGTTTCTGCTTATTTCATGCTGAAAGGTGTAATATTATACATGTTAGATAAAATGTTAGGGTAAAGAGGTTCTACTTTGTCATCCCCTAAAGCCTCAAGATTAAACAAGGCAGGAGTGCTAAAAGCAAGTTTATAAATAGAGGGATTACAGCCGGGCGTGGTGGTGCACCCTTGTAATCCCAGTACTTGGGAGGCTGAGACCAGAGGATCCGGGTTCACGGCCAGCCTCAGCTAGTTAGTGAGGCCCTCCGCAACTTAGTGAGACCCTGTTTCAAAATAAAGAAAAAAAATAGGGCTGGGGGTGTACCTCAGAGGTAGAATGCCCCTGGGTTCAATTCCCGGTACTGCAAATAAATAAGTAAATAAATAAATAAATGAATAAATAAATAAATAAATAAATAGAGGGATTAGGGAGATGGCATTCCTAAAAAACACCCCATGGTGAGCTGTATAGATGCTCTAGCATAAAGTAAAATGAAGAATTGAGAAATATTATATACTCAAATAAACAGCTGTTCTAGAAAACTCAGACACACTCTGCCAGTATTTTATTTGATTATTTGGATGTTAATAGTATAAAAGGAGTTCTCTTTACAAGCTGGATTATTTAGATACTTTTTCTTTGTTTGAGTAACATCTATGAATTTTCTCATTTCCCTTTTTCCTTTCATAGTAAATTGAAATCCATTTACTAAGGACATGTAATTATCACTTGATTTATTAATATCAATGCAGAACACTAAAGACGGATATTTTGTAATGCTAGAGGTTCCTAAAATAATTTTGATATTGGTTTTAGAAATATGATAGTGTGTATGATTATATCTCAAGAATGATGAATATTCTTAGAATTTGAATATTTTGAGGTAAATAGTAAAGAGCTTGAATATTATCATTTTGTTCTTTTCAATTTATCTGCGTTCTCCCCTTATCCTGAATCTGAGTCCAAGCTCCACCTTTTACTAGCTGCTTCCTTCAGTAAGTGACCTAATTCTCTGATTTTAGTTTCCATTTCTGGGGATAAGAATAGTACCAATCTCGCAGGGTTATTGGGATTATTAAATGAATTAATAAAGGTTCTTAGAGCAGCATCTATATAGTGAATTATATGTTATTGTTAGATGAGAGGAGGCATCATTTTTTTCAGATTGTTCCAAAATAAGAAAGGGCTGTTGTCTTTACTATTTTTCATCAGTTCTGACTTTCCCATCTGTAAATGTACTGACGGGCACGAGGCAGGATGCCAGAGCCTCAGCCAGGTAGGAAATGGGAGCGCTCAACGGGGAGCCAGCCACCTGGACTGGCTCAAAGAGTCAGGAAGAGAAGGCTGCCACGCGGCCCTCACCCAGGGCACTGGCTGCTGGATCCAGATCACCACGTGGCTGGTGCTGTGAAGACCCATGTCCTTCCTTCCCTGTCAGGAGCCAGTGTGGGCGGAACTGAGCACGCATAGGAAGGGCCTCAGTTACCCCGACTGAGAGGAGCTGAGGGACGGCTGCAGCTGACCAGGAGGTGATCCAGTGTTCCACGCCAGGAGGAAGGTGGAAACAGAATGCTGCAAGTAGCAGAAAAGATGTAGTTGTGCAGCGAGGTGAAGGGGTCATGAAGAATTTTAAAGTAAGGTTTACCTCTGATATACTCCAGGCCAATAGATAATGTCTTTATAACTTTGAGCACCAATAAGTATATTTTCATTAGGAAAAGTGATCACTAAAAATGGTTTTAATGTTTTAGCCAATATACCACTAAAGAAATACAGCCTTTTTCTACTTATGAAAATATATGTAAAAGATGACCATTCCTCTTTGACCAGCTGATGCCCAAAATGACAAGCCAGTTTGGTTCAACTCTTAATTTACATTCTTACTTTGGTTTCAAGTCATTATCACAGGAAATATACATTTCTTTTACAGCTACCTTTATGACAGGAATCAGCCTAATAGAAAACACACCAGCGATCTAGGAACACTAAGCTTGTTATCAGTAGGACAAATAATTTCTTTGTTTCACCTGCAGCCTATTTATATAAGTTGTGATTAATATAAGATAACAAGTAACAATAAGAAGTTATCTTCTATTACAAAAATCTCAACCTTTTTAATAAAATTAGCATTCCATTGTTTTGATCACAATAACTTTGTCATAGAAATTAGAGATGTATAACATGTATTTTATCTCTCAGAACCTCAAATGAATAATTTTGACTTTCATGTTTTTCTTTTTTTGCGGTAATGGGGATTGAACACAGGGGCACTCCGTCTCTGAGCTACACCCCCAGCCCTATTTTTTATTCTTTATTTTTTAATAGAACTGGATGCATAGTAATATAAGTCTGAGACCTCTTTGGTACATATTAAATTAGATACATCATTTAGCTAAATGTAAATGATTTTACGAGTGTTTTCCTAGTAAATAATTTCCATTATTTATCAAATTTAGCCATCAGACATTTCTAAAAACGCTCAGCTCTCAATGGCATTTTTTAAGTTGTCTGCTTGGCTGCCAAGTCACAAGCAAGAATGAAATTCTTCACAGTTCCATGGTACATTGTACCAAATGTTATCAAGTAGCTTTGAATATCACTGATAATTCTCCCTACACTGTGACTAAAGCTAGACTAAGGGAAGTAAAACTTGAGTCATTTCTAATAATTAATGAAGACATTCTTGAATACTTTCTGTTTGATGTTTGTTTCCACTAATTGTGTAAAGTCTGATATCCTGTATTTAGCTTTCTATTGTTTTCAGTTTTATGTTGCATAATTGACAGTCACTTATACTGAGTACAATTATAAATGTGAAACCCTTAAAAATATGCCTCATCCCTGTTTTCAGGCAAAAATAGCCTTCAAACAAAGTGTAGACTTATCACCCAGCATGTTCAAAATTCTAGGGTTACAACAACATTGTGTGTGTGTGTGTGTGTGTGTGTGTGTGTGTGTGTGTGTGTG
>PVJS01011334.1:20262-46080 GCA_004027185.1 Glis glis | reverse complement strand
GGGGGACATCCAATTTTTTACTCTTAGTGACTTACTAATATCACTTAGCATAATGTTCTCTAGTTCTCTCCATTTCCCTGCAAATGATGTGATTTTGTTCTTCTTTGTGGCTGTGTAAAATTCCATTGTGTACATATCCCATAGTTTTGTGATCCATTCATCTGTTGATGGAAACCTTGGCTGGTTCCAAAGTTTGGCAATTGTGAATTGTGCTGCTGTAAACATAGATACACATGCATTGGTCTGGTAGTTGGGTTTTAGTTCTTTGGGGTAGATGCCTAGAAGTGGTATTGCTGGGTCATATGGTAGGTTTATTCCCATTCTTCTGAGGATCTTCCACACTGTTTTCCAAAGCGGTTGCACTAATTTGCAATTCCACCAACAGTGAAGTAGAGTTCCTACTTCTCCACATCCTCGCCAGCATTTGTTGTTGTTTGTGTGTTTAATGATTGCCATTCTAATTGTGTGCTTCCAAAACCATCTTGTCAAGATGTCCTGAAAATGGTAGTAGAGTGAGAAATAACTGCCCAATAGCTGCCACAGCGCGCATCCTCCTTCACTGCAGTAAGAAGTAAACCAAACTTGCTCAGCAAAACCAAAACAAACAGACAAAAATACAAGCGTAGGGCCGAGCGTGGTGGCGCACGCTTGTAATCCCAGTACTTGGGAGGCTGAGACCGGAGGATCTGGGTTCGCGGCCAGCCTCAGCTACTTAGTGAGGCCCTCCGCAACTTCATGAGACCCGGTTTCAAAAGAAAGGATAAAAAATAGGGCTGGGGGTGTGTAGCTTGGAGGTAGAATGCCCCTGGCTTCAATCCCCGGTACCGCAAAAAAAAAAAAAAAAAAAAAAAAATACAAGGGTAAAATACTGCATTATCATTCAAATTATTCTGAACAGAGCCAGGCCTGATGGTACAGGCCTGTAATCCCAGTACTTGAGAGGGTGAGCCAGGAGGATTGCAGGTTCCAGACATGCCTCAGCAACATAGATTCAGCAATGTAGTGAGACCCTATTTCAAAAGAAAAAGTAAAAAAAAGGACTGGGGGTGTAATTTGGAGGTAGAATGTCCATTGGTTCAATTCCCAGTACCATAAAAATGGAAACTAAAAATAAAAGTTCTAAAGAAGAGAAATGGAATGTATGCTATTGGGATATAAGTATATTTTATCAAATTAATAGGAACACATTTTTCTAAGTAATTATTTAGCAATTATAAGCTATCTTATATTTGTTCATGAAACCCAAATGGAAATGAATCTTAAAGAAGCTTCTATGAGCCGGGCGTGGTGGCGCACGCTTGTAATCCCAGTACTTTGGGAGGCACAGACGGGAGGATCCGGGTTCGCGGCCAGCCTCAGCTCTCGCTCTCTCTCTCTCTTTCTCTCTCTCTCTCTCCCCCTCTCTACCTAGTGAGGCCCTCTGCAACTTTGTGAGACCCGGTTTCAAAATAAAGTATAAAAAATAGGGCCAGGGGTGTAGCGCGGAGGTAGAACGCCCCTGGGTTCAATCCCCAGTATCACAAAAAAAAAAAAAGAAGCTTCTATGAGAAAAGGATAGTTCTTTATTGAAAGAATGTAAGCTAAGTATATGATACTAACAATTTCATACTTTTTGTGTGTGTGTGGTTCTGGGGATTGAACTCTGCCTCTGAGCTACACCCCCTGCCCAATTTTTTATTTTATTTTTGAAACAGGGTCTCACTAGGTTGATGAGAGTCTCACTACTTGCTGAGGCTGTCCTCGAACCTGTGATCCTCCTGTCTCAGCCTCCCAACTACTGGGATTACAGGCATGCACCACCACACCTGGCTCAATTTCATACTTTTTGTTTTTTGGTACTGGGGATTCAACCCAGGGGGCATTCTACCTCCGAGCTACATCCCCAGCCCTATTTTTTATTCTTTGTTTTGAAACAGGGTCTCACTAAGTTGCAGAGGACCTCACTAAGTAGCTGAGGCTGGCTGCGAACCCGGGTCCTTCGGTCTCAGCCTCCCAAGTACTGGGATTGATTACAAGCGTGCGCCACCACACCTGGCTAATTTCATACTTTTAAGAGGAAATGTTCTCTGATCTGTTTAAATTATGTGCCAGGCATGGTGGCTTATGTCTGTTATCTCAGTACTTGGGAGGCTGAAACAGGAGAATCATAGATTTGAGGACAGCCTTCAGCAATGTAGGGAGACTCTCAACAATTTAGAGAGGACCTGTTTCAAACCAAAAAAAATAAATAAATAAATAAAATAAAAACAGGACTAGGGGTATAGCTCAGAGGTAGAATGCCTCTGGATCCAAGCTCCAGTACAATGAAAAAAAAAACATATATATATATATATATATATAGTATATATATATATAGTAATAATAAATGAGGGAAAAGCATGTATTGGATGGAACACGGCTACTTGGCTTTTAATAGTGACTTCCAAGTTTCCCTTCTTTATTTGAAGTGAAGTTACCATTACTATTTTGTTCCTCATTTTACCATCTGCTTTGAAATACATATCCATTTATCTATTTTGATAAAACTACCTTCAAAGACCCATAGAATCATACTTTTCACCTAAAACCTAAAGATCATTATCAGATTGTCTTAAATAGGTCAGTGTTATGCAGATTATCACCCAGACATCATTGAATAATTAAGAATTGTGAATTTTTATGAAATGACATAAAAATTTACATTTCATTGACTTGTTTAATACATAGAAATAAAATGTTCTTGAAATAAACTGATAGAATAAAGAAAAATATTCTCTAATTTTTGTTTTTAAATTCTAAAAATGTATTTATAGAGAGCTAAAGAACTCCTGTGGAAAGTTCACATTTTTTCCTTAATATTTTCTTTCTACTAGAAACTCAAGTGCTAATGCTGTCAACTTCAAAAGCAAGGTCGAACTTGATGCAATTTGCAAGGAATGTGTACTAACTTTTTAAAGTAGTTTAAAAAGGACTGGAGAGCTGATGACTGCAATCTGAAATACAATTGATTTTTATAACTTTTTTCTCATTGTGCTGTTCACTGTCACACTTGTTATATGATCATCTATCATCTCATTCTGGCTTCACAGACAAATATATAATAATTTATCATTTTCAGTGATTTGACATTTCACTAGATTGTAACTTTTTCTGGAAGAGTTTCTAGAAGTAAAATTTAATTGTTCTGATTACATATTTTTGGGAAAAGTTTACACAAGGGAATTAATTTTATCTGATTCATTTTTCATAAACTGAATCCGTCTCATAAAGGCATAAAATGATGATTATTATCAACTAACAATTTATTTCCTTTAATTACCAATTCATTTGTCCTTGTAACAAAATTGCAAGTTTCTCAAGGACAAAGACTACTGATAATGCCGTCAAAGAGGGTGACTGTGTTAACAATCTTGAACTAAATATTTCTTTTTTTTAAAGATTTAGACATTTTATTTTATTTTATATGCTTTTATTGGTGCTTTATAGTCTCACATCATAATGTAAATCATGTTGACAATGACATACATGAACACAAACGTAGTGGCCCCCTTCCCCTACCTTCCTCTCCGTCTCCTCCCTTCCCCATACAGGGTACTAAGATTGACATTAGTATTTTAACATATGTACACAAAGCCTATGGTAGTAATTCCTTCAATGATCCTCACTCTTCCCCCTCCCTTTCCCTGAGCCCACCTCCCTGGCTCCACTGAGGTTTCTCCTCCATGATCTGGAGTCCCTATCCTAATTACTCCCTAGCTTCTGTATGTTAGAGAAAACATATGAGCCTTCACTTTCTGTGACTGGCTAATCTCACTTAACATAATGTTCTCCAGGTCCTTCCATGTTCCTGCAAATGACATAATTTTGATCTTTATTGCTGAGTAGAATTCCATTGTGTGGATATCCCATAATTTTGTACTCCATTCATCTGTTGATGGACACCTAGGTTGATTTAATAATTTGGCTATTGTGAATTGTACTGCTATGAACATGGGTATGCATATATTACTATAGTTCTCTGATTCCACCCCTTTGGAAAGATACCCAGGAGTGGTATAGCCAGATCATCTGATGGATTGATTCCAAGATTTCTGAGGAATCTCCACACTGATCTCCACAGCAACTGAACCAATTTGCAAACTCACCAACAGTGTAGATCTCCAATTTACCCACATCCTCACCAACATTATTTATTTTTTTTTACTTCTTGATGACTGCCATTCTGATTGGGGTTAGATGGAATCTCAGTATAGTTTTGATTTGCATTTCCCTGACTGCTAATGATGTTGAATATTTTTATGTATTTATTGGCCATTTGTATCACTTTTGCAAAGTGTCTATTTAGTTCAGTTGCCCATTTCTTGATTGGGTTATTTTTTTTTTAGTCTAAAGGCTTTCAAATTCTTTGTATATTCTAGATATTAGCCCTCTTTCAGAGGGATAACTGCCAAAGATCTCCCATTCTGTAGGCTTTCTCTTTAGATTCTTGATGGTTTCTTTTGTTGAGCAGAAACATTTTAGTGCCATCCCATTTATTAATTTTAATTTTAATTTCCTGAGCTATGGGGGTCTTGTTGAGGAATTTTTTACCTATGCCTATATGTTGGAGTATTGGACCTATGCCCTTCTCTAGTAACTTCGAAGTCTCTGGTCTAATTTCCAGGTCTTTGATCCATCTCCCGTTGACTTTTCTGCAGGGTAAGAGGTAAGGATTTAAGTCCATTTTTCTACAAATGGATAACCAGTTTTCCCAACATCATTTGTTGAAAAGGCTGTTTTTTTCCAATGTATGTATTTGGCACCTTTGTCAAAAATCAATTGGCTATAAGTGTGTGGATTTGTTTCTGTGTCTTCTATTCTGTTTCATTGGTCTATATGTCAGTTTTTATGCCAATACCATGCTGTTTTTATTACTATGGCTCTGCAATATAATTTTAAGTCAATAATTGTGATGCCTCCTGCATGGTTATTATTTCTGAGAATTGCCTTGGCTATTCTGGGTCTTTTGTTTCTCCATATGAAATTTATGACTGATTTTTCTAGGTCCATGAATATTGACATTGTCAGTTTGATAGGGATTACATTGACTGTGTAGATCACTTTTGGTAGAATGGCCATTTTGACAGTATTTATTCTGTCTACCCAAGAGCAAGGGAGATCTTTCCATCTTTTAAGAGCTTCTTTAATTTTTTCTTTAGTGTTTTATAATTTTCATTGTAGAGATCTTTTACCTCCTTGGTTAGCTTTATTCCTAGGTATTTTATTGGTTTTGAGGTTATGGTGAATGGAATTATTTTCTGGATTTTATTCTCAGTGGATTCGTGGTTGGCATATAGAAAAGCTACTGATTTTTTAGATTGATTTTGTATTCAGCTATTTTGCTGAATTTGTTAATCAGCTCTAGCAGCCTTTTAGTTGAGTTTTTTGGGTTTTCTAAATATAAGATCATGTCATCTGCAAATAGAGATAATTTTAATTCATCTTTTCCTATTTTAATTCCTTTGATAACCTTCTATTTTCTCATTGCTCTGGCAAGAATCTTGAGGACTCTGTTGAAAAGGAGTGGGAATAGTGGTCATTCTTGTTTTGTTCCTGATTTTAAAGGGAATTCCCACAGTTTTTCCCCATTCAATATGATGTTGGCTTTGGGTTTATTGTACACTGCCTTAATGAAGTTGAGGTATATTCCTTCTATTCCAATTTTCTGCAGTGTTTTCAACATGAACGGGTGTTGGATTTTGTCAAATGCTTTTTCAGCATCTATTGAGATGATCATGTGATTTTTATCTTTAGTTGATTTGCATATGTTGAACCAGTCTTGCATTCATTCCTGGGATGAAACCAACTTGGTCGTGGTGCACAATTTTCTTGATGCGGTTTTGAATGTGCATGGCTAGTTTGTTTTTTTTTTTTAAGGGATCTTTATTCAGTTTTTGTATTAAGGTGATACTGGCCTCATAGAAGGAGTTTGGAAGAATTCCATCTCATTCTGTTTTATGGAATAACTTGTGAAGTGTTGAGTTTAGTTCTTCTGTAATGGTTCTGTAGAATTCTGCTGGGAATCCTTCTGGACCTGGGGTTATCTCTGATAGGAGACTTTTTATTGCTGTTTCTATCACTTTGCTTGCTATTGGTTACTTTAGGTTTTCTATACCCTCTTGGTTCAATTTAAGTAGGTTGTATATGTCTGGAAATATTTTTGATTTTTTCCATGTTTTCCAGATTATTATAATATAAATTTTCAAAATAGTTTCTGATGATCCTCTGGATTTTCCCACTGTCTATGGTGATGTCTCTTTTTTTATTTCTGGTTTAAATAATTTGGGTTGATTCTTTCTTTCTTTTGGTTAGGTTGGCTAAGGGTTTGTCAATCTTGTTAATCTTTTCAAAGAACCAGATTTTTGTTTTGTTGATCCTTTGTATTGTTTTTTTTTCCCTCTATTTCATTGATTTATGCTCTGATTTTAATTATCTCCTGCCTTCTACTTGCTTTGGGATTAAACTGGTCCTGTTTTTCTAGGTCTTTGAGGTATGTCATTAGGTTGTTATTTGGTACCTCACTGATTTTATTATGTGGGCACTCAATGTTACAAATTTTCCTCTTAGAGCCACTTTGAAAGTGCCCCATAGATTTTGGTACATCGTGTCTATTTTTGTTTAATTCTAGAAATTTTTTTATTTCTTCCTTATTTCTTTTCTAATACAGTCCTTATTCAGTAGTGTATCATTCAGTCTCCATGTATTTAGGTAATTTCTTTTGGTCTTCCTGTTGTTGATTTCTACCTTCATTCCACTGTAATCTGAGAAGATGCAGAGACGCATTTTGACTGTCAGTCTGTTGAGTTTGGGCTGCTTTTTTTCCCTTTCTAAGAAGCAGTCTTCCGGCTGGTTGAGTTCTGAGTCTCAGAGTGCCTGAAACATGCTGCCTCCCTCTATTCTGCCATCTTTAATCTCCCTAAATATTTCAAAATGGCTAGAAGAATTTGAAACGTTGTCACCAGAAAGAATTGAGTATGGTATGAGATGATAGATATGCTAAGTCTTCTGATTTGATTATTATACATAAACACATTTAATGATTATTTCATGTGCATGTGAATAGAAACCCTGTACCCCATAAATATGTACAATTGTGTCCTTTATAAATAAAATTTAAAAAGCAAAGTAATAGACATAAATATTGTAAAAATATTTTATTGCAGCATCTAAACAGAATGATAACAAAAAACTGAATCATACCAATAAAAGAAGTTAGCCATGTCATCACAATTCATCTTTATGTTGTGAAAGTGACATCATTGAAGAATGCAGAGTAGGAAGTTGTAGTAATCAATCTTTGCAATTAAAAAAAAAGAACTAGTGAGTTGTCAAAAGACCACAAGATATAACTAGATTCTGGAGTCTAGTTGAACACTTACAACATCAAGAGGAGTCCTGAGGAAACTGAAGGGTGACATTTGGCATTTTCTATAGCAGATAATCTCCACTTCTCCAGTCCCCCACAGTCACAGGAATTTTGGGCAGTGTTCTTGATATCGCTTACTAGTGCTAGGTTGGGCAATAATAGCCCTTTCCTCCAAGGATTAGAATGATGTGTTTTGATTTATTTGGCTGATTGTTCACTGATTTTTGTGTTTGGTGTGAGATAAGGGTCTAATGACCTCTTTTAACATGTGACTATCCAGTTTCCCCAGTACTATTTGTTGAAGAAACTGCCATTTCCCCATTATGTGTTTCTGTCATCATTGTCAAAAATAAGTTGGCTACAAATGCATGGGTAAATTTCTGGGTTGTGTACTATATTCCATTTGTTTATGTTCTGTAGCACTTTTTATACTTAATTTTTTAGAGTTATTATTATGTATCAAGTCTATGTTTAATTGGTCATCTTTATGTCAGGGACATGCTGCTTTTGTTTAGTGTAACTATGTTGTATATTTTGAAGTCAGGTAGCATGATACTTTTATTTTTTACCTGGTTTCAAGTTTGCTTTGTTTATTTAAAGGCTTTTTGAGTTTCACAAACATTTTTTTTCTATTCCCGTGAAAAATGTCATTGGCATTTTGATGAGAATCATGTTGAGTCTGTAGATCACTTTGTGTAATGTGGGAACCTTAATGATATTAACTCTTTAAATCCACAGACATTGGATATATTTCCATTTATTTGTATCTCCTTTAATTTCTTTCATGAATGTTTTTTTAGTTTGTAAGGAAGATCTTTTATCTTCCTGGTTAAATTTGTTCTTGATTATTTTTATTTTACTTTTTGTAGTTATTTGAAATAATATTGAAAAGGTTTTTAAGATATTTTGCTGATAATGTATAGAAAGATTACTTATTATTACACATTGATTTTGTATTCTGCAACTTTACCAAATTTGTTCATTTTTTAACAGTTTTTGACAGCGTTTTTGTATTTTTTTAATTTGTAAGATCATGTCATCTGCACACTGCGACACATTAGTTTTCCTTCACAAGTTGGATGTCTATTATTTCTTTCTCTTGCCTAATTGCTCTATTTAGGACTTCAAGTACAATGTTGTATTAAAGTGGCAGGAGTGGACATCCTTGACCTTTTCTGGACCTTATAGGAAATGCTTTCAATATTTCCTTGTTTACAATAATGTTAGCTAGGGGGTTGCCATATATTACCTTTGCTGTGTTAGGGTATAATCCTTCTGTATTAGTTTATTTTCTGTACTAAGACAAAATACCTGAAGACAAAGTAAACAAAACTTATCTATTTAGTTTGCACATCTAGATGTTCCAGGGCATGGTTTTGGTATCATCCTGGCTCTTGTGAGGAATCAGGGTGGATAGTGTCATACCAGTGGTGGTGAATGTGAAAGGAAGAGATAAATCACTAGGCAGGAAGCCAGAGAGCAATTCTGGGGTTAAGCTCAGGCTTTCATAACAAATCACTCTCTAAAGAACTGATTCTATGAGACCAGCATTTACTTCTGAGGGCAGCACCCCTGATAATCAAAGGACGCCTACTGGGCCTCAACTCTTAAAGTTCCATACCTCCTCCAACACTCAAGTTTCCAACACATGAAACTATGGGGTATGACTCAAACTCATGGGAATCAAAATACATTTTTCCTAATTTTTTTAGCATTGTTTTTATGAAAGCTTGTTGAGTTTTGTCAAGTTTTCTCTATCTCCTTTGAAAGGATCATATTATATTTTGTTCTTTATTCTGTTCATTTGGTGCATTACCTCTGTTGATTTGCATATATGAAGCCATTCTCATGTCCCTGTCATGAGTCCCACTTAATCACGTTGAAATGACTTTTTTGTTGTGTTGTTGAGTTTGGTTTGCTAGCACTTTGTTGAGTGTTTGCCAGGAATATTGCCCTATAGATTGCTCTTTATGCATTTTGTCTGGCTTTGCTAACAACTTAAGGCCAGACTCAGAAAATGAGTTTGGAGGTGTTTCCTCTTCTGTAATTTTTTGGAAAAGCTTGAGAGGATTTGTATTCGCTCTGTGTGTGTGTGTGTGTGTGTGTGTGTGTGTGTGTGTGTGTGTGCCAGAGAAAGAGAAAAAGAGAGAGGGGGGGGAGAGAGAGAGAGACAGAGAGAGAGAGAGAGAGAGAGAAAGAGAGAGAACACTGGACATTGAACCCAGGGAAATTCCACCTCTGAGCTACACCCCCAGCCATATATTTTTTTTTTTTTTTTTGAAACCGGGTCTCACTAAGTTGTTTAGAAAGGGAGGCCTTTCTAAGTTGCTGAGGTTAGCCTGAAACCTATGATCCTCCTGTCTCAGCCTCCCACCTACTGGGATTTTAGGTGTGTGCCACCAAGGCAAGCTTGTATTAGTTCTTTTTAAATGTTTGGTAGAATTCAGAAGTTGTCATGTCTTAGAGGGTGACAGACAATAAGCAAATTACACACACACACACACACACATACACACACAATTGGTTTGTAAAAAGACAGTGAGAACAAAAAAGTAGAGAATGTTGTCAGTGTGTGTGTGTGTGAGAGAGAGAGATTTTGTGGTTCTATGATTGTTGTGTGTTCAATAAGTGTGTGTTTTTCTGAGTTATTAATGTGTGTTCACTATATGTGCATATGTGTCTGGCTAAGAGTTTACTTGTGTGTGTGTGTGTGTGTGTGTGTGTGTGTAATTTCATATTCTCTTTTTAGAAGAGGTACCTAATAAAATTTTCAGAGAAATCTGAAGTGGGGTAGATAGATAAGCCAACAGAGAGGAAAAGAGAATTACAAATGGAGCAGAGAGTTTATATAAATATCTCAAAGGCTGAGGCATGCTGGTTAAAACATAGGTGCAGGAGGTAAGAGTAAGCAGAATGGGTCAGAGTGAGAAAGTGTTACAGAGACCCTGTGATGAGGCCATGCCTTTTAAATTGGTGTTGCATGGAAAGCCATTGGACGATTTTTCCATGAGAGATGAGATGGAACCTCATTTATACATATTCTTAAAAAGAAAGCAATTATAATTGTTTATGTCAACAATGAGATTGGCTTAGATCAGGGCCCTTGCATTAAAATTAGTGGAACTTTAAAACGTGGGTTTGCATTCTTTATTACTATTTGACTGTTTAGTTAATGTCAGTTTTGCTATAATATCTCATAAAAAATTGTGCTATTTTTGGGTAGCATTATCAGATCCGAGGGAGCAGATAATAATGGCTTTTGTCAGTCAAAAATATACAAAAAAACATGCTATTTGGTTCATTTTCATAACAAAGGGTATTATGTCCCTTCACCTAATGGAAAAGAAAATTTAGTTGAATGACTCAGTTCTAGCTTTCCAGTATTGTAAGGCATATTTCAACAAGGGGACTTCTCGCTGAATAACACTGACATATTTTTATCATCCTTAACAGTTGAGAAAGTATATCACATGCATCTTATTTAAATCTAACAATGCTGCAAGGCAGACAAGCTAAATATTATCACCATGCTGCTAATGGGGAACCTGACAGCAAGACATATTATTTATAGGCCATTATTTCCTAAGCATGGCCCTGAGTAATATTGAACATTATGATTGAAAAAGCATCACGGCTTCTACCTTATGGTGAGATCATCGCAAATACCACAGACACAAGTATAAATGCATCTCAGGAGGAAAGAGTGACTCGGAAAGGCTTCTTAGAGAATCAGTGTCATGGTACACTGATTTAAGTTGAAGTGAGAAGGATAACAATGGAGAGATGAGAAGGGCTTCCAGCAAGAGCAATAACCCAAGGGCTGAGAAATTGAAGAGTGCATGCTTTACATGGAGAGACTAGTATAATGATCATAGAAATGTGATAGACCTAAAGAGGTTCAAAAGCAACCATAATGCTCAGTCTTTCTTCAAATGTACGGAATGCAACTGTAAGATTTTGTACAGTGGCATAAAGTCAGATTTATATTTTAAGAAGATCATGCTGAGGCCGGGCGTGGTGGTGCATACTTGTAATCCCAGTACTTTGGGAGGCGGAGACCAGAGGATCCGGGTTCGCGGCCAGCCTCAGCTCTCTCTCTCTCTCTCTCTCCTTCTCTCTCCCCCGGTCTCTCTCTCTCTCTACTTAGTGAGGCCCTCCACAACTTTGTGAGACCTGGTTTCAAAATAAAGTAAAAAAAATAGGACTGAGGGTGTAGCACGGAGGTAGAACGCCCCTGGGTTCAATCCCCGGTACCGCAAAAAAAAAAAAAGAAAAAAAAGAAGATCATGCTGGCAAATAAGGTATAAATTTGACTGGAATAACAAAATAATACAGATTAGGAAAGAAATAGAAATAGATTTATAAAAGAAATAGATTTATAAAAATCCATGCAAGACACATGAGGATCAGAGTATAAACACTGGTATTGGAAAAAAATTCTTTTTGTGTGTGTGTAGTACTGGAGATTGTGGTACAGAATAATTTAAACTCTGACCTATACCCCTAGCCCTATTTTATTTTTTTAACTTTTGAGACAGGGTCTCACTAAGTTACAGAGGACTTTTCTAAATTGCTGAGGCTGGCTGCAAACCTGCAATCCTCCTGTCTCAGCCTCCCAAGTACTGGGATTACAGGTGTGCGTCACTACACTCAGCGGTATTGGAAATTCGAAGATGACAAATAATAGTAAAAGGCATTATGAAAGCAGAAAGGTAGGGTATTCTGAATTATTGGTGGAATAGGATGAAAGATAGCCAACTGTGATAAGAACTGAGGAAAAACAAGTCAGCTATGTAATTAGAGAGGAAATAATTTCAAATTATGAGAACTTTACCTTTTACTTGTTTTTAAATTGGTGCATTGTAATCATACATCTTGATGAGGTTCAGGGTGGTAGAGGCATACATGCACACAGCACTCATTCAAATTCCAACCTTTTACTTTTTTTAAACAGAAAGCCATGGGATCTTGACTAGAAGTAGAACATGACTGACCTATGGTTCCATCCCTTTGGATAGCTACTATGTTGATAACACACCATGAGACACAAAAGTATAAACAGGGAGAGATATTATGAGGCCCTGTGGCAATTCAGGTGAGAGAGACTGGTGGCTAAAATTAAGATGGCATTAGAGAGTGAGAGGTGGCTGGATTCCATGTTTATTTATTTGTGTGTGTGTGTGTGTGTGTGTGTGTGTGTGTGTGTGTGTGTGTGTGTGTGTGTTTTACTGAGAATTGGTCCCAGGGGCATCCTACCTCCAAGCTATACTCCAGCCCTTTTTATTTTTTGCTTGGAAATAAGTTCTCACTAGGTTTCTGAGACTCTCACTATGTTGCTAAGGCTGTCCTTGAACCTGCAATATTCCTGTTTCAGCCTTCCAAGTACTGGGATTACAGGCATATGCCACAACACCTGACTAGGTATATTTTAAATGTGATGAGCCGGGCGTGGTGGCGCGAGCTTGTAATCCCAGTACTTTGGGAGGCGGAGACCAGAGGATCCGGGTTCGTGGCCAGCCTCAGCTCTCTCACTCTCTCTCTCCCTGTCTCTCTCTCTCTCTCCCTCTCTCCTTAGTGAGGCCCTCTGCAACTTCGTGAGACCCGGTTTCAAAAAATAAAGTATAAAAAATAGGTCCAGGGGCATAGCGCGGAGGTAGAACACCCCTGCGTTCAATCCCGGATACCACAAAAAAAAAAAAATGTGATGCATTATTTCATTAAATATTTGGCCTCGTATTGGAGTTAGAGAGAAGATTCAAAGATGAGTTCAAGGGTCTTTATCTGAGCAACTTGAAACACAGATTTTACAAAAATTTAATGGAAAAATAAAACTAACCTTGACTGTGAAACAGAATTCGAGTAGGTAAAGACCAGGATTATAGTTTTAGGCATGTCAAGTTTGAGAGATTTATTAGATATTTAAGCAGATATCTTCAGTGGATAGTTATGGATAAAAATTTAAAGTGAGGACAGAACATGCAGATAGAGATATAAATTTGGCATGTGGACAGTTTTAAGATCATGAGATGAGATGAGATCATCGTGGCAGTCACGATGGAAAGATAAAAGACCATGGAGAGAAATCTGAAACACGGTGGACAAACATCCAAGGAGATTAAAGACAAGCAGCTAATGAGGTGGGAGAAAACCTGAAGATGTGTAGCATGTTGGGAGTCAAGTACACGAAGCAGATCAAGGACACAGCAGTGTGTCAAAGGAGGTCAACTACCCAGTAAGATAAGGAATGAGGAGTGATCACCGCATTGAGCAGTAGGGTAGACCTTGCTAAGGATCAGTGGACTGCTGGGCTGGGGGCCAAGGTGCTGACAGGGCCTGGCATAAAAGAAAACTGGAGAGGAACTGGGAGAGTAAGAAAATGATCTGGGGACTTTGGCAGTACAGGGTAGCAAAAATTGGGTCATTATTTGTTGGGTTACTTGCCATCAAGGACAGTTTTGTTTGTTTTCCAATAGTGATTTTTCCCTTCTAAAGAAGTAAAGGCTGTAAAAACTCCAGGTTTAGGGAAATCACTCACTTCAAGAACTCAAAAAAAAAAAAAAAACCACAGGGATTGCAGGAATCATAGGGCACATGGTAATTATTGGAGCTGCCTGAAGCACCTATGTGTTTGATAGATTGAAGAATCCAACCACTCCTCAAAGGTGCTAGCAAAACCTCATCTCACCCATTTGTCCCAAATTCCATGCCTACCCTGAATTACCCAGAAAAAATAATGACACCTATTCTAGTTTTCGAGTTGTGAATAAGTGGCCTTAAATGTCAGGGAGTTAAAAATTTTTCACTGAAGAGATCGAGAAAGTATATAGTCAAAACTTCCAACCCTATGACACAGGAGTGAATATCTAAAGAAAAAGTAGTATAGCCACTAATTCCTTGCATATTAAACACATTGGTAATGCCAGAGACTTTTACACTTCTTGTATTGTTGCAATTATCATTTTAAAAATTTTATCATAAGTCAGTCCTCAATCTTTACTCTAGGGGAAAGTAACCAAATGAATATAGGTTCAATAAAGAAAAAATTCAAACTACTAGAAACTAATGATATAATACCAATTTTTATGTTGATCAGTTTCCTTGTACTATCAGGAGCAAAATCACAATATCACCACATAAAATTATAAATGTAGGCTCTATTTTGTATACAAAAGAAAATGTACTTTTGTTTATCTATAACAAAAGTTATCTATAAGCATAAAGTCCATGTCATTTTCCAAGAAAAGATCTAGATATATATAAAGAGAACATACAGAGATATAGGGCATATTATTTCTTATCATGCCTTATGATTTTTTCTGGATCACTAATATTCTTCTACTCTTTTTTCTCATTTTCTTTCTGAGTATGATCATTTTATCTTAACTACACTTCCCTTATCTCTATTTTTCTCATTTCCATCTTCTCATTCTGCTTCTACATATAAATTTTGTGTTAAATGAGACCAAGATTAGAGATTTTGTTGTAATTTGATTATAGAAGACTCTAACTTCTATTTCTCAGTGGTGATAAATGTTTAAAAAGAAAGATTTGCATATGGAATCAAAAGATGCAAGATTTGCTACTTCACTAAAATTTTCTCAATTCCTTCCATTGTAACTTCAAAAGTAATCATTAACATATAAGGAAATGAAAAATGAACAAATTAATAGAACTAAAATGAAATACAAATAATTTACAACAATTAATAGAAATGATTGAAATTATCACCAGCATACTTAAACTTTGAAATAGTCTGAGGTTAATTTTAGAGGTTGAAAAGATAAAACTCAATAAAGAGCAAAAGATACTGTGCACACATAGGTAAATATAATGGGTTATATGCACACTTTTATTAATATATTTGAACATTTTATGCTTATTTGAAGTTAAATGATGGTTTTATAATATACTTAAAACTGTATGTGTTTAGCATTGCAGACATAAATTCAAAAATACTTAATTGCAAGTTTTCTATATATCCTCTAAATAAACACAATGTAAATTCTAAGTAGATTGTGATAAGTTAACAATGCATAATTCCCAAAGTAACTGCTAAAGCATTTATAAAGCTACATAGCTAAAAATATAATCAATAACTTAAAATTGAATATGAAAATATTTATTAATACAAATATAGGTAAGAAAGTTAAAACCAAGAAACCAGAACTGAGAGGGACAAAAAATAATCAAGCCAGCAGGCCTCAAACAACCTGTTCTATAAATACCTTAAATTAAATGGATTACACATATAATGACACAATATCAAAATAATAAGTTACAAAAGATATAGTATACAATAAGGAACATAATCATCCAGGTTTAACTATAATACTATCAGACTAAAAGCATATGAACCAACAAAACCCAAGTGTTTAATACAAAAAGGAACACTAGATAATATTATATAGCAAATTACGAAGGATATAACATAATTGTGTGTTTGTGTTCAACAACAGAGATTTAAAATATTTTGAGCAAGACCAATCATATTAAAAGCAGATGTAAGTAAGACTAAATCCTAGTGACATCAATATTCTCCTGTCAGTAATTGATGCAGCAACTTGACAAAAATTTAGTAGGGATATAGAAAATTTGAATGATATTATAAATCACCTTATCTTCTTGACATATATGAACTACCAAATTCAGAAACTACAAACTTTACAAATTTACATTGTCTTGTACACTTCACTAATATTAAAATGAAATACATGTCAGTCATGAAACAAGTATCTATAGGTTAAAAAGCATTGAACTCTACAAGGACCTCTGATCAAAATATTTAGAATTCAATCAAAATAATAGAGGGAGACCTCCAAATCTTCAAAAACCATATTCAAAGAAAAGCATCGTGAAATAAATAATTGAACAGGTAATAAAGAAAATAACATGCTTCAGTTGTGAATGACAATTACAGTAATGCTGAGATTAAAAATTTTAATTTTAAGTGTTTATATCATAATAAATGTTTAAAAATCAACAGTCTAATCCCCAAGAACAGAAATCCAGAAAATGAGGGTCAAGTTGCAGAAGGAAGTGCATACATTAGTCAAATAAAACAAATACACATTAAAAAAATCAACAAATCCATATGTGTTTTGAAATGTTGGGAAAATGATAAATTTTACTTATTTTAAAAAAGAAAGAAAATAACAATGCCAAAAGTGAATGAAAAAACTACTTGTAACCTGATAAGAAATGCATAATAATAACTAACAAAGGAAAGACAAATATCTATTTGCAATATTTTAAATGTTAGAAATACATTTAATGACAAATTTTCAGAAACTGAGTGCTAAAATCTAAAAGATATTATTGAGGAAATTTATGGAAGAATTAAATGGAGAGATGGTGTAGAAAATTTGAATTACCTGATTTCAATACTTATTATAAAACAATGTGAATTAAAGTAATACTGGCATAAGTATAGACTTTAAAATTAATAGACCCCAATACTATATCTAAAACAGACCCACATTTATATGGTCAATTGATTTTTAACAAAACAGCCAATGGAAATCAATAGAGAAAAATATTATTCTAAATAAATTAAGCTGGAATAAAAGTATAAGATCTATATAATTATTTCCCTAAAGTAATAGACACATGCTTATACATATAAGTACATGATTGCATGCAAATGTTTATACTAGCATTATTAATAGTAGTGGAAAATGGAAGTATCATAAATGTCCATCAGTTTATGAATGAGAAAAAAATGTATCCATACTATTACTATTCAGCAATGAAGAGAATCAAATGGTTATGAACACATCAATGATTCTCAAAACCCTCACACAAAAGGAATGTAGTCAGACCCCAGATAATGCCTCTATATGATCCTTTATACACATGTCCAAAAAAGACAAAATTTTAGCATGAGAATGGTTAATTTGCAGGCTCTACCCAGGTTTCATGAATTTGAGTTAACTATATGAATTACATTATGATGTGTCTATAATGCATCAATAAAAGTATAAAAAACAAAAATAGAGGAGCACTTTTTGACTTGATCAGAATGATCCATGCTTTGATTAGATGGTTATTAAATAACTGAGTAAAAATGTAAAAATCATCAAATTCTATACTTAAATAGGTGAATTTAGTTATACATAACACTGAGTGAAAACAAAGAACAATAAGCAGATATTATAGACCATGTTATGGCAATTTGAAAATCCAGATGAAAGGGAAAAACTGTCATAAGAAACCTTAACTGCCACAAAATAAAGAGCACCACTGATTAACATTGTATTTATGAAAGACATTGAATATGTAACTAAAACTTTTCTGAAATAAAAACTTCAAATTTAGATAGTTTCAGTGAATTCTATCAACTTAAGGAATAATAATGCAAGTCTTACTGTCTATCAGAAAATGTAGAAAGAGTGAACAATTCTCAGCTCTGATATGTTCAATAAAATCACACAAAATATTACAAGAAAATAAGTACAGGGAATACTTGTCACAAATCTAAGTAAAAAATTAACAAAGGTAAAATTGACTGCAACAATATATAAAAAAATGATATATCATGACCAAGAAGGAGGACAAGAAATTATGGTTCAAAGATCCACTGAGCCAGTTGTGGTGGCACACATGTGTAATCCCAGTACTTGGGAGGCTGAGACAGGATGATTGCAGGTTGGAAGAGAGCCTCAGCTACTTAGTGAGGCCCTCGGCAACTTAGTGAGACCCTGTTTCAAAATAAAGAGTAAAAAATAGGGCTGGGGGTGTAACTTGGAGGTAGAATATCCCTGGACTCAATCCCTAGTACTGCAAAAAATAATAAGAAAATACATTGAGATATTATTTAGGCTTAAATAAAAGGGAAATCTGTCACATACTATAATACTTCCCTCAAAATAAGGGTTAACTCAACATTAGAAATAGAATCTATGGGTTTATTAAAAAATTGACTGTACTCCAGTACAGTTAATGCTTTGTATCTGAATATGTGAATTCAATTTAAACTATTTAGGAAAAATAAATGTGTTTGTACTGAACACACACAGACATTTTTATTCTTGCCAATATTCCCTAAACAATGCTGTATAACAACAATTCACATAGCATACTTATTCTATTAAGAATGATAAGTAATTAAGAGATGATTTAAAATATACAGGAGGATGTATGTAGGTTATATGCACATACTATGCTATCTTATATAAGGGACTTGAACATCTGAAATTTTTGGTATCCATGAGGATCCTGGAAACAATTCTCCACAGTACTAAAATAGGACTATCAATCAAGAAAAGTAACTTTTTTTTTCAAACTGAAAACAATGCTCTATTAGTGTGTGTACAGTTCAGTCACATGCAGCTTTGCAGTTATAATAATGGTGAGGAAAACTTTACGTGTGAAGGATATGTTGTCTGTGGCCCGAGGGAGCCTGCCTTCCTGGAATGTGAAAATGGGATGTGGGAATCCAACATTGCGGGCACTCTCTGAGGAGCCTCATCGATACAATTAA
The DNA here is from genome assembly GCA_004027185.1 of Glis glis. Taxonomy (NCBI): domain Eukaryota; kingdom Metazoa; phylum Chordata; class Mammalia; order Rodentia; family Gliridae; genus Glis; species Glis glis. The sequence goes on along the minus strand of PVJS01011334.1, from coordinate 27,217 downwards.
TTTTCACCTGCAGAGAGAGGCCTTTAACCCACCACATTATCCTGGGCAGCAGGGAATCTAGGTTCTCACTCTTGTTCTTCCCGTATAAAATGTACTTAATCGTGTGTGTCTTTGCTGCCCTTTGCCATAAACAGGCAGAGCCAGACTTGTCTTAGAGGTCTCACAGTGCTGTTTCAAGGAGAAGTAGAAGCATATTTGATTGATACCTCTTTTAAAACACTAAAATTCAAGATATTAGTAAGTAATTTAAGTTTTCCAGATGTCTTTTATCACTCCCTGCCCCATATTTTTCCTTTAAATGTTTATCAGATGAATCATATGGGCCTGAAGGCACGGACTCTGGAAAGCTGGGAGACATTCAAAAGCAGCAAGGTAAATCATTCTACTGGGAGAAATTATTTTCTAGCCAAAGAAGTCAGTTTATATCATGTTCTGAAGTCACCACTTCTATCATGTCCTTCCAAACTTAAAAATTAGAGATGCTTCTCAATGCCATCAAGACAGGATAAGGAAACAACAACAACCATTCAGGAAGGAATTCCTATCTTACTTTCCATATTAGTTCCTAAGATAGAGCACTTTAAAATGGCCATTTTATTGAAACGGGAACCAACAGTTCAATCATGCATATATTTCTTCTGAAAGACATTTAAAAAATTGCACTTTTGAGAATTCTGTGTCTGTTAAATACCTCGCTCTATTTAAATTTAGATTTCTGTCTAAATTTCTAAGGTGCTTCATTAAGTCTTTTCTGTTTATTTTGTCATTTAGATGTCTATGGTATATACACATAATGAGACAGGGCAGAGGACCTCAGGAACAGGAAAGGTTAAAAAAAGACCATTTGTACAAAGAACAGAGATAGGGAGGGTTGATAGATAACAGCGCAAATCAATTCAAAACTTCAACCCCAAGAGTGATCAAAGGATAAGCAGATGGATGAAGCCAGGAGATTATGAGTGCACTGACCTTTGGAATAGAGATTGTAATTAAGGATGGAAACTGGGCAAAATACATTGGGTTCGCAAGACCCAATTCTGACCAATCACAAAAGAGCATAAGGGAAACCACAAGAAGGGATAAAAGCTCACCTCCCAAGAAATTCAATAGTTACTCTCTTTTGAGGACCCCCTCCCCGTGGGGAGGGGATCATTTTCCTTCTATCTTACCTTGGCTCAAAATAAATCTTTATACCCCTATGCCCACCCTTCTATAGTCTGTTGACTTTATCCTTTAACTTGGCAGGACAAGGACTCAATAAAATGAGATACTTCATCATTTTGGCACCCCAGATGGGACAACGAGGGAAAAGGCCTAGTCAAGGAAGAATTTGGTTACAATAATATACCGAGTATATGTGAATCTGGAATATCCCCCAAAGCTCATGTGTTAAAGGCATGGTCCCCAGTACATCAAGGTTCATAGCTAAATGGACTGTTGGGAGATGGTGGAAACTCCAGGAGGTAAGAAATAGTTGAAGAGAGTAAGTCTTTGGGGTGTGATCTTGGGGACTATAATTTGTCCCCGGCCCTGTCTCCCTCTATCTGCTTCCCAGACACCATGAGGTGAACAATTTTGCTCTGCAATGCCATTCAGCTATGATGTTCTGCCCCACTTCAGCCAACCTTGGCCTGAAACCATGAGCCATAATGAATCTTTCCTCTTTGAAGTTTTTCTCAGATATTTGTCACAGTGACGAAAAGCTAACTTGTACAGACACACATGCACACACTGCTTTTATAATTATACAGTGAAGAAGCAGGGGCTGTGTTAATTCCAATGTTAATTGCTTTTTTAAAATTAATGAATACCTACTCTATACCAAGAGTTTGGATACATTTAAAAATCCTAATTATCATGATTATCAGTAACTAACATCTCATTCTTTGGATAAGGAAATCAAAATCTTAAAAGCTGATGTGCTTTAAAAAGTTAGAAATGGACTAAATGTCAGAACCAGTATTCCAAATAGATCAATATCCAAAACCCATTTCACTTAAACATCAGTGTAGTCTGGCTCATTTTGTTTCTGAGTTTTATTTGTCACCAGATTCTGCAATGGCTTCCATCCAATTTGGCTACTCAGCATGCTATGTATAGTAAATAAGTATAATTGGTGAACGACAACTATATATAGAGTGATGATGGTTTCCCATGTTGGGTTTTTCCAGGGATCCAGGGAATTGAAAACAAACCTATTTAACATCCAAATTGAAGATTTCCAGGTAACTGGGAACACCTACACTTTTTTTTCCCATGTTGAGTTCTAGTAGGAAGAACTCTTAAATCTAACAATGCATTGCAAAAAATGACAGAGATGACGTGCCTATGAGAATAACATGTTTTAAAGATAATTCCCAACTGATTAGGCACCATATGAATTCAAACCTTACAGTGTTTGATTAGTACAAAACAAAATTTAGGATTACAGGAAAGGCCACATCCATTGATTCTTTCCAGCAGGCCTCCCTGCATGTATGAGCTGAATGATTAAAAACAACTTTCCACTGACAAAACAGATGGGAATTGTAGCAGATGGAAGCTGTAGAGATATGCCAAAAAGAGAAGTCCAACAGGCTACCTCCAAGTAAATTCAGATTATGTGGCATTCTTTTGGTGAATTTATACACTCCATAAGGGCAGGGAAGAGATTTTTGTGTTTTGCTCACAACTCCATTCTGTGTTCCTTAAATAGCACTTGAAATAACTATGCAACAGAATTTATTGGGTCTAGAATTAACCACTGAAAATAGTTCTATCTATGAGACAAAATAATTACACTAACCAAGTTCAATTTTATTTTCTTAAGAAAAAAACAAAAGCTGAATAGGAGTCAATTATTTTGCACAGGTAACTTTGTGTGCATGCTAATCAGAGTCATTGTCAGATAAGTAGATCACTTAAATGTTCAATTGTTTTCAGGTAAAATGGCTTAGTGTGCTCAATTCCACAACAAAGATGGGCTGAACTCTTCATTGAAATACATCCATCAGGTACAGTGTTGTTTTTATTTGCACAGAATTTGAAAGTATATTCACTGTGTTGACTCACATCTTCTATACATCCATTTCATACCAATACTCTCTTCTAGTTGATTCAACGTTTCTTCAGAAACATTTATTTTTGTCAGCAAAAACTTTCCATGATGGTTAAGTGCACTTGTTGAACAATGAGCAAGAAACAGAAATTTCAAGACCACCGTCTCAGTTAAGGCAAGGCTTTAATACCGCGGGACAACCGTCCTCCAGCACAGGCTAGAATGGTAGCACCTTGTTAGCTCACAGTTCCCCCTTTATAGAGCAAGCTGAGGTACAGAAACTGATTTCTACAGGTTATGTTTCGAATCAGCCAACCACAGAAAATTTTCTGTTCTGAGTGAGCCCCACCCGCTATGAAGAGTTGGAGAGCTATAGACTGGAGGAATTTAGATTCAGACTCCTGATGGGAGTTTATACCAATTTATTTTCACACTTCACACGGGGTATGGGAGCCCTAATTCTGCGCAGCTGAGATTCAGCGGGGGAACTTACTTGAATGCAGTTTCTTCTCCAGGTTCTTGGGTTGTCGCTGTTGGTGGGAACACACCAGCAGTCGTGGAGCACTGTGACAGGGAGTCTGGTAACTCACTTGACTTGGAGCTGGAGGCTCACTGGGCCTAATTCTCTTGGGCCTTATATACTATTTGAGGGGGGTCTTATCTTAGGTAGGCATATGCTCCTTAAGCTGAGGCTGGGCATGCGCAGTTACATCCAGTGCTGGGGTTGCATCAGCAGGGGGGGAGGCGGGGAGGGGGGCATTAAACATGTCTTATCATTCAAGCCAGACCTGGGAGGCTCCTGGGCTGTCATTTTGGGTGTTTCACTTTTACTCACACACATTTGCCTCAAAATGGCAGCACTCATGTCAAGCAATTCACAATTCAAAAAGCATGCCCAAAGGCACCCTCCACATTTTCCCTTATTTAGAAGTAAAGTGATTAGTTTAGGGGAGGGGGCTGAATACAGAGGTGGGGGTTGGTTTCCAGGGCTTTGTCCTTGGGTGGAGGTAAGGGCAGGGGCTGATTTCTCAGGCATTGTCCTAGGGGCAATAAGGGCAGGAACTGGTTTTTGTCCTTGGGGAACTGGTGTTGTCCTTGGGGCAGTAAGGACAGGGAGTTTAATTTTAGGGTAGAAAACGAGGCTAAAAGATTACTTTTAGGGCGTGATATTACACACTTAATTGATTTAATTAAATAGTTGATATTTTTATTCATTATTTAATAGAATTTTAAGGATGCAAAATTATTATGACTATTATTTTCCAAGTGATAACTGAAAAAAATGGGTGAAAAACCTCAAGCAGAAAATGCACAGTGCCTTTATATGAGGAACTAATAACTACCAATACTTAGAGTAACTATATTCCAAATTTTAAAAAAGACAAAATTGTTAATAATATACATATAAAATATATATGCTCATAATTATGACAAAATAAGATTCAAAATGAAAGCACTTTCAAAAATAGAAAAGAATATTTAATGAGTACTTTTAATGGAATACAATTATAATATTACTCAGCATCACTTTAGCAGTGTTTTAAAATGAGTAATTGTCACTCACATCGTATGCAGTGGTGCCTTGCCTGCGATTTTGCTCTAGACATTGCGTGAGTTTCAGGCTAAGATTATCACCACCTGCAGTTTGCTCCAGTTCTAGCATGATTGACATTGTCTGTATTTCAGAACATAGGACAGAGGAGTAGCATCTGTATAGCACATGGACATTCTGCAGCAAAGAGGAAGACCAAGAGCTGGTATATGTATTGATGCTTATACTCTCTGCTTGGGCACTGCATAACTATGTTTGCTCACATTGGCTCCAATTAGTCACATGGTCAGTCTAAAGGCAGAAAAACAGGGAATTGTACTTAACTTCCAGGATGTTACTGCAAGTCACATGGCCCAGGAAAGGGTGTATCTTCTCAGATCTCTTAAAGGAAGGAAAGAAGGTATGTTGATTGAAGATCAATCTACCACAGATAATACATAATCATATATAATATGAATATATATTCCAATACATAATATGCAAGTAAAACATACTAAATGACAGAATTTATCAGCATGTCCAAATTTATAGACTTGTGAATAATAAATTTCTTTGTTGATTATTTTTTGTTATATGACAAGATTAACTCAGTTATTTTGAATAAAATGCTTATAAAATGATTTTCATCCATTTGTAGTTAATATCTTGTCCATAAAAAATATGTTCTCTGTATTTATGGCATTGTGAAGACAGTGGAGTGGGAGCCAAAATGTGAAGGATTGATTCAGACATGTTCCCTAGATTGGCCTGGAGGAATGAAGAAAATGTTACCTTTCTTTATTTTTCTCTTAAAATGTCAATACTATGAACACCTAATTCATTGTATTCTCAATGCTAAGTTGTAAGGCTTTTAAATTATGTAATTGTTCTTAACTTCTGGATATATATTGTTAATGAATATCCAAAAGTGGTATCAAAAAGTCACTGAAAAAGCTAATCTCTTAGTTTACTATTTATTTCAGTTTGGGAATCTCTTAGACGTGTCTATAAATAATCATAAATATACAGCATACAAACCATTTTTCTTGGATACTTACAGAGTTGCTTTTCTATAATCATCATGGAGGTCACGACTCAATTCCTGCCTCATGAAAGTTTGTCTTTGTGAAATTTACTTCCACAGAAATCAGTCTATTTCACAGATGTACTGTGACTTAACTCACCAGGTTTCACTGATGTAAATGTGAATTACTTCACTCATTGCTTGTGTACTTTCTGCTGCAGCAAATAGCTTTGTTCTCTCAATTTGCACAATGTTTTTCCTATAAATTCCTAGAAGTGGAGTTGCTAGGTCAGCTGGAAATTTGCAAGATATTGCCAAATCTGCCTTAATAATGGAGGCATTGCATATCTGTGTGAGCGGTGAATGAAATGATGCATTTCCTCAAGAACATGTGGTCACATTTTCAGATCTTAATAACTTTAATAAGTAAAACTATTATTTCATTTTAAACAATTTTTTTGTAATTGAAGCCAGTTTGAGCAGATTTCATCTGGCTAAGAACAACTTACATATCTTTTTCTCTGATGTTTGTGTGTTTAACTCTCTTGTGTCTTTTACAGGTTGTTGAACTTTTTCTTCCACATTGTTAGCAGCTGTTAATGTATGTAAGATATCAATCTTTATGGAATATTAATTTGGACATACTCTGTTATGAGTTTGAATATTTTGGACTTGAGATATGTCTCCCATGGCTTCTTGATTGTGAATCACAACTGGGAAAACCTTCCTACTCCAAGGCTGTAAAGGTGGTAACAGAAACAAGTGTTGTATGATTCAATTTATATGAGATATTTTATAGTAATCATAATCAGTGAAACAGAATGTACAATGGTGGTTGCCAGAAACTAGAGGGAGAAGGTCATAGGTAGCTGTAGTTTAATGAATATGTTTATCTTTATGAGATAAAAAGAGTTATAGATGTGGATGGTGGTAATCATTGCAAAACTTATAGATGCATTTGATACTACAGAACAGTGTATTTAAAATAGGAAAGATGGTAAATCTTATGTGTATTTTACCACAATAAAAATATTTGAGAATTATATAATAAAGTCATACCCTCTCAAAAATGTATCCACCCAGGTTTCCATTCAGTAAATAAAAAAGACAGTTTTAACATCAAATTTCTGACAATTGTAGTTTTTTTTTTTTTTTGAGGTACCGGGGATTGAACCCAGGGGCATTCTACCTCCGCGCTACACCCCCGGCCCTATTTTTTTATGCTTTATTTTGAAACTGGGTCTCTCAAAGTTGCGGAGGGCCTCACTAGGTAGAGAGAGAGAGAAAGACAGGAAGAGAGAGAAAGAGAGAGAGAGAGAGCTGAGGCTGGTCGTGAACCGGGATCCTCCGGTCTCCGCCTCCC
>PVJS01011334.1:0-20162 GCA_004027185.1 Glis glis | reverse complement strand
GCCACCACGCCCGGCTGACAATTGTAGTTTTATTTAGTGTATTTTTATGTACTTTCTCCTTCATTATATAGTAAAATCTATTTCTTTCATATATTTAATAGATTTTTGACAATTCCAATATCACATTCTAGTCTTATAGGCCACATCATCTCTATGTTCATGTATTTATTCATTGTTTTTGTTCTCACTTTCTTCCCCAAACAATACTTCATTGACTATTTTTGAGGACATTTGAAATATTAGATTATATTTTCCATCAGCTCTCTGACACAATGGTTACATTTTTTTATTCTTGTACTTATTACATTTTCACTTAGAGGTAGAGTTTGTTCCTGTTTTGGAGTTATATTGTGCATTCAGTGAATTCTCCTACACAATGATTCACAGATTCCTCATTAGCAGGGGTAGGATTGATCCAGGGTAGCTCTGCAAGCATCCTGGGTTAAAGGTCCATTTTATTTCTTCACAGGACTTAAAAATGTAGCATCTCTGGGTCTCAGAGATCTCCTGAAAGGGATCTTATACTATCAGTTTTGGCATTCTACACCTTAACAATATATGACTTACTTTATAGAAGTTCTATTTGATGAAACTCTTCAAATCTGCTACTTCTGGGAAGAAATCGTCATCCCAGTTTTCAACTCTTCTCTCTTTGCTTCCCTAGAAATGTTGTTCTAATTCTAGTGATTATCTATTGAAATCCTCTCTTTCTGAAAGTCAATATGGTAAAACCTTGCAATAATATACACTGATAATGTGAATTCCAATATAATGTGATGATAAATTAGCTCCTGTCTCTTTGCAGCCCTATTCTGAATTGCAAGTGCACTACCATTTGATCTCCTCTTAGGTGAGAAGGAAGATGGTGTGGAGGACAGATTAAGAATCCATGACATAGTGACAGTCATTCTGGTCTCAAGAAAGTAGGAGGTGACGGTGTATAGTCAAGTCCCAGTACTTTTGTTCTCTAACATTGCTCCAATTTAGATATACAGAACGGTTATTGACTAACAAGAGTGATTCCAGAAATAATACAATAGATTTCCCCCCATTAATACTTACACTAGAGTAGGCATTTGTAATCATATGTTTCCAAAAATCAACTGCACCAGATTGAGTTTGCATTGCTTGGCTAGATTCTAGAACATTTAACTAACCACAGTATAGTCTCACCTCAGTCATTTCCTTAATCTTAGAGTAATAAATCCAACATTACATGTGATTTATCATTTTGCATCCCATTGGGTAGAGTATGACCATACCTGCAATGATTTCTGAGCTTCCAGCTTCCAGTTCCCTTGCTTAGATCACTGTCCATCCCTTTGACACATTTCCATATGTGTAATCATGGCTTGCTCCAGTCCTCTGCTTTTGGTAATATTTGAGCACAATCGGTTATTTTGTTTTTTATTTCCTGATCTTAGTTTTCTTGAAAAATGCAGATTGTGAAATTATTGTTGTATTGGTTATTGTTCTCTTTAATATTTTATAAAATTAACTGCATTTCCCACCAGAATTAAAACACTGTTCAGGGATTTGGAAAAGATATTTTAAAATCTCTGCATATATTTTCTTATCTCTGAAATTAGGAAGCTCAAGCTATATAAAATACAATTTAAGATTCACTAGTAGACTCTCATACAATTCAGGGGGAAGCAATTCACCTAAATTATTTTTATTCGTTTTACATTCTTCTTTTCCAGAGAATGGTAATTTTTAAAATCTATTTCTCCAAAGTTCACCACCAGAATAGATATTAAAAATTATATATACCTTGGTTTCAAGAAAGCATAAAGGAACCCATATCACCTTTGACCTTCTGAATAATGAAGCCGAACATATATAAGCTGCTTAACTCCAACTATTCAATGTAGTTTCGTTTATGCTCTGTAGAGAAGGTACGAAGGTTTCTAATAAAGATAGGCTTTGGCAATGTTCGAAAAAAGATGTAATTATTTTATAAAGCGTTACATTGATCTCAAGCACTTTTTCAATGGTAGACATGCTTGGATTAAAGAATAAGATAAGATCAAATATTTTTTGTTCTGCTTTCACTCATGCTTATTTCTTCTCAAATTAAACCTAATTTTAATTGTCAGGATTCTAGTTATGATTTTTCTTTTCTGCTGTGACCATTTCCATCTAGATATGCAGAGGTCATTTTATGATATTTGACTCCATTGATTCTGAAATTATAAAACTGAACACCACATGGACTCTTTACAGTCCATTATAAAAATGGAGTTAGGGACTCCTGATGTGTGCCCGAGGGCAGACGAAGAAAAGAAAAAAGAAGAAATGAGCCATCCTAGGAAATAAACTTTGATAAAGCTCTATAACCCTAGTGTATTAAGATATAAAACAAATATTGTATAAATTTACAGTGTATTGCATGATGTTTTAGGTATGTATAATTTTTTGAAATGATTAAATAAAGCTAATTATTATATCCATAACTATACATGATTCATTTTTTGTGTTAAAGACATGTAAGATCTAATCTCCTAGCAACTTTCAAGTATAAAGGCATTATTATTAACTATAGTCACCATGCTCTATAATAGATCTCCAGAATTACTCCTTCTGTCTAACTGAAACTTTGTGCCTTTTAAACTATATATAAAGAGGGCACTTTTGAATACATGCTGATGGGAAGAGAGGAAAGGGATTAAGACTCGAAAGTAATAAAATTAGAAGTGAAAACATAAAATTAGAAAGGAAAAGACACTAGGGAACTAATATGATTGTAAAAAAGCAAATAAATAAAAAGAGCATCGCCAGCAAGAGAAGGATGTGATATTGACAGCTGTGAAGGAAAACTAGGGGAAAATCATGTGAATTTCTACGGTGGTCGTAGGTCATATGTCATGTTGTCTGGCCACCCAGCCTCTTTTATAAATCCTTCCTATGCTTGGGAATGTTTACTTTGAGTCCAGAATACCTAAAATAGAAACCTGAAAATATGCTTGCCGCTCTGATTTTCTTTTTGATGTGTCAACTAGGGAAGGCTACAGTCCCCAGTTAGTCAATCAAAAACTAACCTAGGTGGTACCATGAAGGTATTTTATAGATGTGATTGAATTCGATAATCTGTTGACTTTTGGTAAGGGAGATTATCCTAGATGATCTGTGCAGCCGTATTCAATCAGTTGTAAGGCCTTAAGAGCAGATCCGAGCCTTGCCTGAGAAGGAAGAAATTCTACCTGTGGACAGCAGCTAATCCTGTGCTTCAGAGTTTCGACCTGCCCCATGGATTTTGGATTTGCTTAGCCAGCTCCCACAGTCATGGAACTCGATTCCTTGCAAGAAGTCGCTGGATATGTGTCTCTTCTTGTTTTGTCCTCTGGTTAAATTCTTAACAGACACACATTTTTGTACATAAAACTAGGTCCCTGCTGTGATAAATGCCTTGTAAATATGGAAGTGGCTTTACAGAATGATGAGCAGAGGCTGGAAAGACTTCCAGAGCATGGTGGAAACACCTTAGATCATCTCCAACAGCCTGTTAGTAGAAATATGGATTGTAATGTCTGTGCAGCTGAGCACTCAGAGGAAGTTAGCAGCATGGTATAGAAGACCTAAAGCATCTGAGAGAAAAACCTAAATAATTGTGAATGGATTACCAGAAGAAATATGAAGCCTAAATGTGCTGCTGTTGCAGTCTCAGAAAGAAATAGGGTCACATTTTTTAAAACTGAAGAAAAAGAAGATCCTTATGATATAGTGGCAGCAATCTTAACAGCATTGTGTCTTGCAGATATGCGGAATGCACAACTTAAAAGTGTTGAACTAGTATTTACTTGAGATTTCCAAAATGATGAGGTAATGGACTGGTTTCTTTCTGCTATTTATAACAGAATACAAAATGAAAGAGGTAAATGGAAGGTAGAATTATAAACAAAAGTAAAGTAGGATGGGTGATGGATTTGGAAGCTCTCAGCTTATCCAGATTGCAAATTTGCTAAAATTATTAGATTTACTTTCAGAAGAGTTGGTGCCAAGAAAAAAATACTGAATAAGTGGATGCTAATGAGATTTGCCATAACCTCAGAAAGATCAAAAGGTCAGAATACTCAGCCAAATAAATGATTCTTTGTAAAAACTATGTGTGCAACTCATAGATCTCTTTAGTCAGTCATTGAAGCAGGATCAGAAATTGGAGGAGAGATTATATAGGAATTGCGTGTGCAGAAACCTTTCTTCTAATATCATACGTATATGTGCATGTATACACTCATACTATAATGTGACAAAATATGACACGGCATGACAGATGAGAAAGGAAACATGACTCAGAGAATAGATCCAAGAATCACAGTTGATTACTCACAGACCTCGAAATCAAGTAGAACTTTCCCAGCTGGATATTAAAATTGTTTTAGACTGATGATATAATTTTCTTCCATTTTGAACAAAAGTATTTATATTGTTGTCCTGTGCTTATTCCATTATTAATTTTATTAGCAAGGAACTTGGTTTGTTGTTGTTGTTGTTGTTGTTGTTTATTTGTTTTTTAGTTTTATAAGTTCACAGATAGAGTATAATTTTCCACAGTGTAGTTGATTCTCAGAGCCTTGCTTATTACCAATTAAGTTGATGCTATTTTTGAGATTTGGTCTGATGAGATTTTTAACATTAAATTGATACTATATATGATTGAGTCTTTTATGAATCTTTGGGATAACTGAATGTATTTCATATATGGGAAGGACAAGCATCTTTTGGGTTCTTTTTGTGTACTATGATAAGCGAAATAATAGCTACCCAAAGGTGTTTTTTGTTATAATTTCCAGAACCTGTGAGTGTATTGGGTTACATGACAAAGGGTAATTAAGCCAGCAGATGCAATTCAAGTTGCTAATTATCTCACCTTGAAAGAGGAATAGAAGCTTCAGTTATCCAGGTGGTCCCAGTATAATTGCAAGGGTCTTTAATGTTGGGCATGGGAATTGGCGGAAGAACCAGAGAGATGGTAAAGGCAGAAGGACTTGGTGTAAGTTGCTAACCCTAAAAATGAAAGAAGATGCTCACAAGCCAAGACATAGAGACATCTTTACTTTAGCCCAGTTGAACCCATTTTGAGTTTTTCATATCAAGAACTGTAATATAATATATATGTGTTGTTTTAAGCCACTAAGTTTTTTCCCCCTTGTGGTACATAGGCATTCTATCTCTGATCTGTACATCCAGCCTCCCCATTTTTTGTTTTGCTTTGTTTTGTTTTGAAACAGAGTCTTGCTAGGTTACTGAGGCTGTCCTGAGACTGATCCTCCTATCTCAGCCTCCCAAGTACTTGAATTGCAGGCTACAGGCATTTTTTTTTTTTCGGTACTGGGGATTGAACGCAGGGGCGTTCTACCTCCGCACTACGTCCCCGGCCCTATTTTTATACTTTATTTTGAGACTGGGTCTCACGAAGTTGTGGAGGGCCTAAGTAGAGAGAGAGAGAGAGCTGAGGCTGGCCGAGAACCCGGATCCTCTGGTCTGTGCTTCCCAAAGTACTGGGATTACAAGCATGCACCACCACGCCCGGCCATGCCCGACTTTTTTATCAGCAGTAATAGAAAAAGAATATATACAGCTTGGCATAAAACTGGAGATCAGCACATGACATAGGCTTCTGTAAGCAGATGAACTTTATTCACACCTCAATTTGAAGGCAAGCTAGGTAAAGAGAAAAGTGATATTCATTTATCCATTTTTTTTTTCTGGTGAGTTTGGATAAAAGGAGGTGCTGGCTTCAGAAGCAGAGATATTGGAGATTGTGGTGTCAATCCAGCCCCAGTGATATAGAATAGTGTCTGTGCCCAGTTGCAGGGCAGTGTGGTCCCCATGGAAGAGTCTTTGGATGAGATTTACATATTGATCGTGACTGTCCAAGAGCCCCAAAGTCTACCTTGCTATCTCTCTAGAGATCTCCTGTCCTACCAAATATGCTTTCTACATAATTTAACTAGTTACTCTGTGCTCTGCTTTTCCAAATTAGAGAATTCTGACTGATGCAGTTTGTCTACATAGAGGCCTCATTGAATTTTTGAGAAATAAACTATATTTTAGGATTAAGGTGGAAATAAGTGCTAAAGAACTGAAGAAACAGGGTAGAGAGCACTTTGTTTAATAATCTGTGCCCTTTTGTCATTAACTCCTGAGACAAGGAGAATGCCAAATCAGTGTTGCAGTGAGTGAGCTAGGACCTTTATTTCCTCTCTGGGCAAATGAAATGCTAATTATCTTGGTGTTTTAAATTCAAGCAGCTTATTCTTTTATTCACATGTGAGAACTCAGGCAAGTATAATCTCATGTACAGAAATCCTCTATGGTTTCTAAAAAGAGGAAACATTTAATGTCTCCTTTTCCATGAGAAAATGGAAAGCTTTTTTTTTGTTCTATAAAACTATGTAAAAATGCATTATTTTCTCCCATAAGTTTATCAATTTACTCACTAATTTATGTTTGCAACCTATTTATTGAGAATCTACTACTTAATTAAATATGATGCTATAGCCATTATGAAGACATGGCCTCTGCCTTCCAAGAAGTCTAAACTTAAAAGGTAAATATGATGAAAATAAGATGGAGTAAAGGGTAACATAGAGTATTCTAGGATCATCTAGAAATGTACGATTAAATCTGTCCTAAGACCCGAAGGGTTTTTAAAGAAAAGGCAATATTTGGCATTAGTCTTATTTGGTTAAAGAGAGGGGAAATTTTTAAGTGTGTGTGTGTGTGTGTGTGTGTGTGTGTGTGTGTTTTACAAACTGAATTTATGGCAACTATTAATCCAAACAGTTCTGTTAAAATGAGACTATGAGAGCTGAGTGTGGTGGCGCACACTTGTAATCCCAGTACTTGGGAGGCTGAGACCAGAGGATCCTGGTTCGTGGCTAGCCTCAGCTACTTAGTGAGGCCCTCCGCAACTTCGTGAGACCCGGTTTCAAAATAAAGGATAAAAAAATAGGGCTGGGGGTGTAGCTCGGAGGTAGAATGTCCCTGGGTTCAATCCCCGGTACCACAAAAAAAAAAAGATGAGACTATGAAATGACATTTAGTATATATATATATATATATATATATATATATATATTTTTTTTTTTTTTTTTTTTTTTGGTACTAGGGATTGAACCCAGGGGCATTCTACCTCTGATCTACACTCCCCACCTCCCAGCCCCTATTTTATTTTTATTTTGAAACAAGGTATTAATAGGTTACTGAGGCTGCCCTTGAACCTGCAATTCTCCTGTCTCAGTTTCCCAAGTACTGGAATAACAGGCGTGTACCACCACAGCCAGCTGGCATTTAGTCTTGAAAACAATCATACAATTAAAAAGGCTGCAATTGTATCAACTGCTAATATGGAGACTATAATGAAGACAAAAAATAACTAGGTTTATTAACATGGTGAATAACTACATAACTACCCCAGTTATAAGTAATGCTACTAAAACTGGGCAGTGAATGCTCTAGAATACCACAGAGATACTTGTACTTTTATGTCTATTGTGAGACTATTCATAATTGCTAAAATATGGAATCAACCTAGGTGCCCATTAGTGGATGAATAAATAAAGAAAATGTGAGATATATCTAATATATAATATACATAATTATGCCGTAAAACAATAAAATCCTATCATTTGTTTTAAAAGCAACCTTTCACATGGTGAAACATGTGCAATGTTTCAATGGAGAAATTTTATTCTGAGGTCACATGAGCTATGTTGTAATTTCATAAAGATAGAGTGCAGACGTCTTTCCACATTTTCGTGGAAAATGACATCTATATAAGAAGGAAAGATCAAGGTAAATATAAACATTTATATAACTGTGATACTAAACTATAACGGTATTAGAAAACACTTATGAATTGAATAACAACATAGAAACCCAGCGATATTGATTTGTTATTGTTTAGTCTCTCTGAAAACAGCCTTCCCTACTGCTCACTAGAAATATCTTTGGTGGTACTGTATGCTTTACAAGCACAGTATTATTGAGAATTTAATTTCAGTTGGGAAACAATTTACAGACCTCTTAGGAACATATGGTTATACAAAAACCTTTACAGAGAAGACTTTGAATGATATTTCTCTCAGAATTTGTGTGCTTTTATAAAGGAACAGTTATCATTTTATCATTCAAAATATGAGTAAAAATTGCAGTGACATTACTAAATTCATAATTAGTATGCAGGAAAATACATGTGGAGGGCATTTGCTACAAGGTCAGTTGAGTCAAAGAGAGAAGCATATTATGGAAAAGCTAAATATATTACAGAATTGACATGTCTTAGTAATGAGGAATGATTTTATTAATCTCTCCATTAGAGTAAGCAGAAAGTTCAATCACTTATTCTACATTAATTGTTTGGGGATTTTGTAGAAAATGTGATTTCCTCCTTACTTTATTTATGAGTTTAATTTTTAAAGTCATCTGGGAGGAAGAATAAAGAGAATAATATTTGTCCTCTTATTTCTTAATAGGAAAATGGTTAATGCAAGACTACTCCTATCTCCTTTGGACTCAAGATATCATAGCATTAGAATATAAATTCCATTATAATTAAAATATAAAGCCAAACCTTCTTGTGGTATCAAAAAGATGATATACAATTATTAGAGGCTCACTGATGAAGCCGATGTTCTATGGTAAAGATGTTCTAGTCAGCTATAAATATAATTTTCAGTTATCGAAATGTGGCATGTAGTTGTAGGTGAAACAGTTTTCTGTAGTCACAAGTGAAGAGTTGTTTTACTTATTTTATTTTTATTTATTATTGTGTGGGAGGTACTGGGGATTGTTCCTAGGGGCATTCTACCTCTGTGCTACACTCCCCCCAGCCCTATTTTATTTATTTTTTATTTTGAAACAAGGTCTTACTAAGTTGTGAAGGGTCTTGATATGTTGTTGAGGCTGAGGGCAAACCTATGATCCTCCTGGCTCAGCCTCCCAAGTACTGAGATTACAAGCATGTGCCACCATGCCTGGCAGAGTTATTTTAATATCAGACAAAAGCAGAAGAATTGGAACAGGGATTGCTATAGCTTGAATATAGAATGTCTCCCAAAAGCCCATGTGTTAAAGACTTGGTTCCCAGGGTTGGTGCTATTGGGAAGTTCTGAGAACTTTTAGGAATCTTTTAGAACCTTTAAGGTCAAGTGAAAGACCCTTAGGTTGCCGGGGGCTTGCCTTGAAGAGAATTGGGAGACCCTGGTCTCTTCTTCTTCTAGCTTCTGCTGTTTCTTAGTTGCTGAGATGAGTAGTTTAGCTCTACTACATACTCTGCCATGATATGTTACTCTTGCCAGGGGCTCAAAGCAAATATATAACAAAATGCCTGAGGCAATTAGCCAACAAAAAGAAATGGTTTATTTTGGCCCATGGTTCTTGAAGTTTCAGTTAAAGATCCTTATTTTTTGGGGCACCTGGCAAGAGTAGTTTATCATGGCAGGAGTATGTGGTGGAGCAAAAACCACTCACCTCACCAACCAAAAAGCAGCAGAGAGACTAGGAGAAGAAGAGACCAGGGTCCCACAATTCTCTTGTCTGTGTGAGTCATATATATAGAAAAATGACTAACACAGACAATTATTACCAATGATGGACCATTGCTGTCAATATGTATGATGATGTGAAGAAGTCTTCAAAATTGGATTTGGAAGGAGTTTGGAAGAGCTTGGAGGAGTAAAATAGAGATAGCCTAGAATGCTGGATGTGAAGATTCACAGGTGATTCTGAGAGGCTCAAGATATCAGAATGCTAATAGAAATATAGACAGTAAAGGCTGTGCCAATCAGGCTTTCGATAGAAGCCAAGACACTATGGGATGGGATCAGAGGTCCTTCTCATTACATCCTGGTAAAGAATTTAGTGCATTTTGTGCATGCCCTGGAACTTTGCAGAAGGTCAGGCTTAGTTTATCTAGCCGGCTAGTTTATCTGCCAAAGAAAAATTTAAGGTAGCAAAACATTCAGGTTTTAGCATGGGATTAGTGATTTCTTTCCTTTCCTTTTTTTTTTTTTTTTGTGGTCCCAGGGATATTAAACCTAGAGGCATTCTACCTCCAGGCTACATCCCCAACATTTTTTATTTATTGATTTTTTTTTTTGAAACAAGGTCTTACTAGTTGCTAAAGCTGATCTTGAACCTGTGATCCTTCTCTTTCAGCTTCTCACATATTGGGATTACGGGTATGCACCACCACACCAGACTTTAGTGATTCTTTTAACAAAACTTAAAGTAATAATCAGGAACAAAGAGGAGCAGAGTGAAAATATTTGGAAAATTTCCAACTTGGCCAGAAAAGAAGTTCATGTAAGGATTCAGCTAAAGACAGTATGGTTGCCAAAGCGATTAGCACCAATAAAATTAAGCCAAATGCTTTGCATTGGGACAATAGGAAAGCTGCCTGAAGGGTATCTCAGGAATCTGCAAAGCCACACCACTTCTAGTAGCAAAATATGTACTAGTAAGGGTTCTCTAGAGAAACTGAACTAATAAAATATATGCAATTATAAGGGGGAATTTATTACTTCAGCTTATGTGATCGCAGAGGCTGAAAAGTCCCAGAGTGGCCATCTGCATGCTGGAGGGCCCAGGAGAAAAAAAAAAGTGGCTGTTGAGTCCAAGAAGCGGGAGCCTTCAAATGAAAGATGAACATAAGGCCCAGTCCAAGGCATCAAAATTTCACAGAGAGCACTTGATATAAATTCACACTCATAGGATGAAGGATCTGGAGTCTGATGACCATGGGTAAACACAGCATCTAAACATGCTCTCTAGGAAAAGGAGAGTCACTAGCGAGAGATCAAGCTTTCCCCTTCTGCCTTTTCTGTTCCATCTAAGTCACTAGCCTATTGAGTCATGCCAGCCACCTTCTGTGTGAGTCTCCCCCACGTACTTCTCTGACCCCCACATCAATCTTTGGAAACAGTCTCACAGATACATCCAGATGTATGCTTTACCAGTTCTCTAGGCATTCCTCAATCAAGTCAAGTTCACACACAGTAGGAACCATCACAGACTATTCATTACAATACACAATTAACCATCACCTTTAACAGGTCCTTGATAGTGAGAACTTGAGGAGAGAAAATTGTAGAATCTACAGGTTAGGCAAAACAAATTACCATAGTATAAAGTATGTATGGGCCTACCTAATAGAGCAGGAAGACTTCAGAATGCTGATATTCAGTGGGGCTCCATTTCTGTGATCCATAGAGGTGATGTCAATGAGTCTAACTTCAAATAAAATTTAAAATGTGCTTAATTTCAATTCATTTCCCTATCTTCTAGTCTCTCTAAGTAATTTACAAATAATTCGTTGCCAACACCTTTTTATAAAGACTGTAGAAGTTCTACTTAGCTAATTTGGCAGTCTCTGTGCTTTTCTAGATAGTGTTACAGCAGAACTATAAAGAATAAAATTAAGTTTTCTACTGTTGCATTTGATGGCTTCCATAAACTAAACATAGTGGAAAAATTCAAGACTTTCTTTTTCCTTCTCCTTCACTGAACCCAATGTTCTAAATAAATTTATTTACTTTATAGGTCACTATTGTTAACTTTCTTTCTCTGCCTTCAACTTATATTGCTTCTTCATAATTATATTGCCTACTTGCTACACTTCCCTGTACTCTAAACAAGTTCTGCATATTTTACAAAAGTATGCCCATATACCATGCCTCTTTGACCTTCCTTGTTTTTTTTCCAGGTGAGTATATTTTCACCTCCTCTAAACTACTAAAAAGATTAGCATGACAATAAGGGTGCCATTACTTCAGTCCAACTTGTTAATGACAGCAAACCCCAAAAGGTAGAGTCTAATTAAATGAATTCACCAAAGTCCAAGAGTGTACTTTACAGTCCAGAAACAAAAACTTGTATCACAGAACTAATTGGAATCAGGTATAATATCCCACACTAACAGCCCATAGAAATGGATTTAAAAACCAGTGTTACGGGTTAAGTTACTGCAAGAAATGTAGTTGTTGAATAGACTGAATAACTAGGTGGATTTGTGCTTGTTCCCTTGTAGGCCATGGCCTGTGAAGGCAAATGATTTGAAGGATGCCTGGGGATCATGTAGTCAAAGCAAAGCAAATTGTATTATTTGAATAGCTAATAGAAACAGTTTCTAAACAACTGCCACATTCATTATAATAAGAGAAATATGTATCAGTTGAATTCAAATATGTAATAGCCTGACCATTCAGTCTCCTCTTAATGCTCAGATAATGCTTATCAATGTTTCTCATGGTAACTTTTCTTCTTTGTTTCCCTTCATATCAATATTCATTTCTAATGACTATATTATATCATTAGATGATTTATAAGTTGTTTTTCAACTTTACAAATCATATGCATTAGAATAGCTTCAGTGGTTTCTTAAAAATGTAGGTCTCTGGACTCTCCTATCAATTTATTCAGACTCTCTGACTGTGGTGCTTGGGAACTGATGTTTAGCAAACCACCCAAACTACTCTCATTTCTACCAAAGGCTGAAAAAAATAGGCTTATAAAATTAATATTGGTCCTGTACATTTTTGCATCTATGTCTTATGTTATCCTAAATCATAAACTCTAAGAACATAGGAAATGCCATCTTAATCTTTGCATTTCTAATTGCTAAAATAAATTATAGTATATTTATAATTTGTTTACTATCTACTGACTGACCTGAAGTAAATGGAACATTCAATTTATGAATGTTAATTTTAAGTAGGCTTAAATTTTTTTCAAATTACCTTTTCTTTGCATCTAAATTGAATGAAAAGAACTGTTCGTTTTAATTTAATCTGAACTGACCAAAAACAATCAACAATATAACAAATAAAAACCACCCTATCACATATCACAGCAAAATAAAAAAAATCTTACTATTATCTTTTATTATCCTACCATTTATTCTTAATTTTTAAAAATTCTTTATAATATTTTTCTTTCACTTTTTCCACAGCCAAAGATTTTCATTTCTTATATAAAGTCCTTCCTTCCACTTATCTTCTCAATCCCAATCCACTGTAAAGTTTTTTTATAACTATAAACACAATATTTGTCATGTTTAGCGTAGTCCAGAAAATTAGACCAAAGGTAATTTATTATATCATAAATATGGTGTTTAAAATTACTGCAGAAATTTAGAATTATGTATTGGCAGCAGCAGATAAGAACAAAGCTAGCCTCTTCCTATCCCTATGCTAAAGTAGATTAAAATATATCAATATCTTAATTTTAATAAATAATAAAAGACTAAATCAAGCATGTTGGGCTAGAAAAATATTCTCAAATATAATAGAAAATCCTGAAACTTAGAATAAAAATATTATTGATTTTAAGACCTAAAATTAAAAACTTTGCATAATTTATAAAAAAATTAAATTTATTTTTAATATACTTTTATTAGAACATTGTAATCATACATCATAATGAGGTATACAGTGATAAGAACATATATACACACAGTTCTTTAATATATAAAGTTTTCTTGAAGATCAGTAAGTAAAAAAAATGCCAATTAAAATGAAATAAGAAACCGAAGAAGAAATTCATGACAAGAAAATTTCATTAAGTTAAAATAAAAGCAAGTTAATTTGCAAATATAGAAATGTGTAATTTTGAAAAGAATCCTTTTCAACCTAACAAACTGTTAAGTGTTTTTAGTTTGGAAATATCTGATGATTGGTGAATATGTAGAGAAATAATTATGTACTGCGGGTTTAAATATTTGGAAGGGAAGTAAATAACACTAGATTGAAATTTTTAAATTCATATACCCTCTTGAAAGCAAGCTCTCTCCTGTAAGCATTTAACATCTAAAGTAAACAAGAGATATAGAAATAATAATGATCATTCTTTATTAAACATAAAGAATCAAATATGTATATGTATATATAATGCTACATCCCCTCCTTATAACAACTAACAGAAGCTTACCCTATGATTGCATTCTAGTTTTATAGATGTGAAAATTAAATCATAGAAACATTGACTAACTTTCTCAAGGTCTGCTATCTTTGTGGAGATATTTGACTTTGAACACAAGAATTGCAATTCCAGCCCCATTATACAGTGTTCATCCTCTGGAGGAGAAAATGGGTCCTATCTGCCTTCTAGAGTATTAATCAGTTGTTTTTTAATTACTTTTATGCTGGTAAAATTAAATTTATCTGCTTATGTATGTATTTTATTCTGCTTCAGAAGATACAGGAAAAATGAGATGATTGTGACTAATGTCAATCATGACTTTAGCCTACGATACAACTTAATCAGAAAACATGAGCAGGTGAGGAGGTGAGGTGAAGGGAAAAGGGCTTCTGTTTGGAAACTCTCTCTTGTCCCAGACCCAGATTGCCTAATTATGCATTTTTCCTTTTGCAAGAAAAATAATATCGTATTCCCAAACACAATTTACAGGAGGTATTTCATTACTAGGTGTTCAACATGTTCTTAATTAATAACACAACATACTAAAATAACTTCACCATTTTATTTGTTATGCAGCCTTTTCATACTGTTGATTAAAAAAACAATTCTTGTCAACATGTAAAATAATATTATGGGAATAAGTACTGTTCTTGTATTTGTTGTGTGTTTCTCTCACTAGATTCAAGTTCCAGAGGGGAAGAGATATTGTCAGTTCCTTTTACAACTGACCCTCAGCTTGCATAGAGTTAGCTATTCAATAGAAAGGTACTGAGTTTTTTCAATGGAAAACTTCAGGATATATCATTGGGTAGAAAAAGAATCAGAAGCAGACAAGCTATCATTAGCCAGATGAGCCAGACCATCTGGCCTTCAGTACCACTATTTCTTTATGGTGTGCACACAGTTTCTTGTTGCCTACAGCCCCCAAGTTGTCTTATTCATCTGTAATTGAGATTTTTACCCATTTACAATAAGTGATAGACCCTAGACTTTAAGTATGATTATCTTCCACACAGATATAAACACGTAGTCCAATTTTATTTATTTATTTTTGCCCATAGAAGGTAAGTCTATAAAGAACAGACAGATGCACTTGTCAATTTTTCTCAATTTTCAATTATTGTTCCAAATATTTAATGATGTGTTTGCATTACCATAAAGTTAATAAGCATAAAATTAACTAAAAAGACTGTGTCTTTTTTATATTATCATGTTATCCTGGCTTTCTTAAATAAATTATTCATCCAAGCCTAAGTATTCCTGAAAATTACTTGTAGAAGATGTGAATATTTGAGATTATTAAGAAAAAATTAAAATATAGACTACAAATGAAAACTAATCAGAATATTTTTGGTCATTTAGCAATTGAGGAAGAAGTTTGGCATTTGTTTTTTATCATGGAAAATTATCAAAAATAACCAGTTTAATGTCTGACACTTCTTGGGTATTTCTGGATCAAGTTTATAAAATAATAATTGCTTAAAACAGTGCTTTAGCCAGGTGTGGTGGTACACTCTTGTAATCCCAGTACTTGGGAGGCTGAGATGGGAGGATTGCAGGTTTGAGGACAGCTTTAGCAACAACTTGGTGAGGCCCTTTGCAACTTAGTGAGACCCTATTTCAAAATAAAAGAATAAAATCAGTCTAGGGGTGTGGCTCAGAGGTAGAATACCCCTGAGTTCCATCCCAGGACCACACACACACACACACACACAAAAAAACCCCAAAAACCAAAAAACAGTGCTTAAACATTGTAGAAAGAGATTGAAGGTCGATATGCATATAGATACTTCTGACTTGTTTTGAACTTCATTTTTTTCCTATTCAGCTATATTCTATTTAACAAGCACTATATCTTCCCCCTTCCTACTAAAATGGTGTGTGATTATGAATATAACAATACATTGAGACAGAATATGCTGTTTTTAGTTTGTTGCATTTTGACAGTGTAGCCATATCTAAATAATACAGTTATAACAAAATTAATAGACAACAAAAATAAATCTTTTGGTAGAGTCTTAAAAAACAGCACTAATTCCTTTCTTCTAATCAGTGACTAAAATTCTGAAATAATACTTCTTTAATTAATGAAACAAATACTGGATTAAGGACTACTAAAATCTATGCAATAGTAAATTCAATGGTTACAACTGAAACTATCAGTGCCAACTGAATTTGGCAAAAGATTAAACATTTTAATATTATCTACAACACAATGCTACATAAAGGACTGAACTTCTGAACAGATATACATTAATAGATTGAATATCTTTTAATTGTAACCATATGCTTTTAAATATTAATAATGCAATCTTGTTAAATGCAGGATTGAAGTTTATCCTTGCTTAAGGATGGTGTTAAAG
The DNA here is from genome assembly GCA_004027185.1 of Glis glis. Classification (NCBI taxonomy): domain Eukaryota; kingdom Metazoa; phylum Chordata; class Mammalia; order Rodentia; family Gliridae; genus Glis; species Glis glis. Next base: position 3,876 of record PVJS01011334.1, on the reverse strand, counting down.
TTACTTTTGCCCTTCAATTACTGGAACTTGGACGATGCTTTGTGAAAAGGGTTAATCTAATTTTAATTAAGTTTATTTAATTAAACTTCAGCCCATTTTTAATAATTGAATATGTAATGGAAATCAGAGTTGCAGGGAACCAAATCATTTTTGTGACATGTAGTTCTTAATTGGAAATGATATAATGTTCTTAAAATGAATTATTGTTAAAGGAATGATATCAACTGCTGCATGAACACTTTTAGATCAGATATTCAGAAAATTCTTTATTTCTAAATATCAAACTATGTGGTTCCTAAAATAACATTGCTTTTGTTAGAATATCATTTATTTTTCTTTGGAAAGAAACAAAGGGAGACAGGTAAGAAGAAAACTAAGTGACTTGAACAGTTTGACAACAAAGAAATTATATTAACATACATAACACATTTAATTAAATACATATAGTTGTGATATAGTACTTAGAATTTTAGATTAAATTTTGTTTTAATGTTTCAATAAGGGTAACAGTTGACAACTCAGATTAGTTTTCCAACAAATACCTTTAAGCTCAGTTTATAAATTTGCATATATATACATATATATCCAATCATTCTAAAAATAAGTATTGACTTGTTTTATCATATTTCTTTTGTGTGATAAAGCCATATATTTTATTTATTTATTTTTATTTATTTATATATTTTGCAGTACTGGGGATTGAACCCAGGGGCATTCTACCTCCAAGCTGCACCCCCAGATCTATTTTTTATTCTTTATTTTGAAACAGAGTCTCACTAAGTTGCAGATGGCCTCACTAAGTAGCGGAGGCTGGCTGAGAACCCAGATCCTCCTGGCTCAGCCTCCCAAGTACTGGGATTACAAGCTTGTGCCACCATGCCCAGTAAAGCCACATATTTTATATGTTAAATTATTTAGTAGAATGCAAACTCTGTATTTTTGAAATATATATATATATATGTATATATATATATATATATATATACAGCATAACTAATATGAGTATTTGTATTAGTCTATTATTTGTGGTTTTAAACACAGTATCACAGGCTGGACAAGTTATAAAGAAAAGAGGTTTATTTTGGCTAATGGTTCTAGAGGTCAGAACAGAAGGAGTGGCATGTGGTGATGAGCTTATTCATGGCATAGCCCTAAGCTGACACAGGGCATCACATACTGAAAAACAAGGAGTATGCATGTGTATATGTATGTTTTTGATCCTCCCTCTCTTTTATACAGCCACCAAGATTAGTTATTGGGGCTCTCCTCTAATGAATCTATATAATCCTAGTAACCCCTCAAAAGTTCCCACCTCTAAACACCATAGTTTTCACTCTCTCAGTTCTTCATAATGGGGATCAAGTGTAACACATGGAGCCTTGGGGGCCACTCAAACAATATCCAAACCACATTATGCCCCTGGCCCACAAAGTTTCTTTTCCTTACAAAGCAAAATACAATTATTCCCGCAATTTTAACTTGGTCCAGCATTACTTCATCCATTCTAAATCCAAAGTCCCATCTGGGACTGAAGACCAGCTTCTTGCAGTCCTGTACCTTTAAAATAAAATCAAGTTATCTTCTTCCAGTACACAATGGTGGAACAAGGACAGGATAAACAATCCCTTTCTAGAATGGAGGAATGCACAAGTAGAAAGGACTAACTGACACACAGCTATCCCAAAATCCAGCAGGCCAACATGAAGTCCTAAAACTCCAAGTGCAGCATTTTGTGCATATTGTGGAGGGGTAGGCCCTTAAGGCTTTGGACATGTATTAGTCAGGGTTCAACAGATCAAGAGAATATCGACAGAATTCACAGCATGAAGGGGGAAAAAAAAGGATTTATTAGATTAGCTCACAATGCAGTCCTGAATTTCAACTGCACGTGAAGAGTCAGAGGAATCAGCAGCTGGTCGGGTGGTCTAAGAGCCGGAGCACCACGATTGAAGCAACCACCAATTCAGTCCAGTCCAAAATGTGAAGACCAGGAAGCTCCTCGGAGAAACGACGGCGAAGCTTCAGTTCGAAGGCTGGAGGCCGAGGATCCAGACGAGAGCAGAAGATCAAGAAGCTCCTCAAGGAAATGGCAAAATTGCAGACTGATGATCTCAAACAAGAGGAGATGCGTTCTCTTCAGGAAGAGTAGCGGCTTCTTCTACGTGGCTTTCTCCTTCTTTTATCCAAGTCCTGCACCTATCAGAACCCTGCTACCCACATTCAGGGCAGGACTTCCGATTCAATCCACTGTTACACAACCAAAGTCACATGATCTGGGGTGAGTCAAGTTGACAAACCAGACCAACTATTACAGGACAGCCCCACTTTTATGGCTAATTTTGCATACGGCCTGTAGCTTCCCTTGGTGGGCATTACACATTACTGTTTGCTCTGCCTTTCTGTGGTCCCTGGTATATAACCACTCTTAGGGCTCTACTAGTCATTGCCCCATTGGATAATCTCTTTAAAGTTTGACCTTGCAGTAAATTCTTCCTGGCCTCTCAGGATTTACTTTGAAATCTCAGGGGAAGCTACCCTGACCCCACAGTGCTTGCATTCCGCATGCTTGCGAAATCAGCCCCACTTGGATGCCAAGGTCTGCTGACAACATGAGCTGCACCTGAGCCTCCTTGGATCATCACTGAGCTAGCCACACAGTCCTTTTCAAGAAAGCCAGAATCCCCAGGTGGCCTTGGGCTCAGTGTGAGGCCATTCAGAATACCCTGGGATTCAGGAAACACTTCTTCCCTGGAAGGTGTGTTAGCTTCTGATGGGGGATAGCCTCAAAGATTTTTGCGATGTTCTTGAGTTTTTTGTTTGTTTGTTTGTTTGTTTCATTTGTCTTTCAAAGTAACTGTCTTTTTATCTATTGTAAACTTTTCTTTAGCAACTTTATTTTCCTCCTACATCCTTACATTCTTTTTCTTCACCCCTTTCTTGGTTAGGTTGTGAATTTTCCAAATCTTCCACTCTGTTTCCTTGAACACATATTATTAAAAACAGCCAATAATACCCACGCCACAGTCTGGATGCTCTTCCAAATCAATCCATAACTTTTAAGTTTGGTCTTCCATGGCATCTTCGGGCATGGGTATAATGTGGCTAAGTTCTTGGCTATAGTGTAACATGAATGATGTTTAGTCCAGTTTCTAACAGAATCCTCATTTCCACTGGAGACTAGTTCCTTAGTCACATTGTCTTCTAAGCCCTTACCAGAAGTGCCCATTATGCCCTGCTTAGAATATTCCCGGTGTTTTCAACCTGCTCCTGCAAACTTCTCCAACCTCTGCCTGTGGCCTAACTCCAAGAACTTTCCTACACTTTCAGGTGTAAATTATTAGCAACAACCCCACTTTTCACTACCGATATTATGTATTAATCCATTTTCTATCACTAACAACACAATAACACAGACTGGGTAAGTTAAGAAAGGGTTTATTTTGGCTCATGGTTTTGGAGGTGTTGAGGAGATGCATCTGTTAACGATCTTCTTGCTTGCAGAGTCCCAAGGTGGCACAGGACATCACATGATGAGAGAGAGGGAGAGAGAGAGAGAGAGAGAGAGAGCATGTATTTGTGTGTGCCTGTATTTCTTCTCTCTATTTTTATAAAGCCACCAAGAACCAATCATGGAGCCTCCATTCTGATAACTTTATCTAATTCTAATTACTTCCCAAAGGCCCACCTCTAAATGCAACAGTTAGATTATTTCTACTTTCTCAATACTTCAAAATGTGGATCAAATTTCAACACATGTAATATTGGGGGACACTCAAACCATATTAAAATTAGCAGTATTGTATATGATTTTAGATATTCAGTATACTATTGTGTTATTCATTCCATCACTGTTTTTTTTTTTTTTTTTTTTTTTTG
>PVJS01011333.1:0-45989 GCA_004027185.1 Glis glis | reverse complement strand
GGAGGGGGAGGGGAGGGGGAGCGGCGCGGGCGGAAGCGGCCGGGAAGGTCACTTCCGGCCTGGGCGCCCGTCCCCCTGACCCCAGGGTCTGAGTCGCCGCTGCTGCCGCTGCCACCATCCGCGAGGCAGGCGCGAGAAGGAGGAGTGCGGCACGGCGGCCCTGGGACTGAGGAGGTGAGGGCGGGCGCAGGCGCATGGGTGTGTGCTGGAGGCTGCGGTGGGCGCGCGTCGGGAGGCCAGGCTTCGCCAGGGGTGGGTGGGGAGGCGGGCGGGCGAGCACGGCCCCGCGGGCGAGCGCGCGTGCGCGTCGTGGGGGGGGCGTGAGCGGGCGCGCGGCCGAGGGCTGCGCGTGCGCGTGGTCCTGGCCAGTGCGCGTGCGCGGCGGCTCGGGGGCGCGCGGGCCGGGCCCGGGCCTCGGTCGTACCCCTCAAAGCGCCTCCGCCGCCCCTCGCGGCCGGAAGTGCTGGCGACTCTCAGGGGAAGTTGAGGCCGGTTGGGGGAAGGGGGCTCGTGGCGGTCCGGACTGACCGGAAGCGGCGGCCCGGGGACAGTCTCGGCCCCCAGGACTCCTGCGTCCTCTCCTTCCCCTCTGCAAGCCAGCCCGGTCCGTTGCTGCTCCGGGTGGGTTGCGCTGGCCTTTGATCCAGCGGGTAATTACGGGGATTCCGGCGGCGGAGGCCCATTCATTCCCCCGCGCGCTAGCAGGCAGCAGGAAGCGTGTCCCGGGAGAGGAAGCGGCCGGGCCAAGGTCAGCGCCGCGTGGCCTGTGCGGCTGGACCAAGACCCAGGCCTTCCCGGGGCGGGTTCGGGGCTGGGCCCCGCCCCTCTGCCGACTTCCCCCCCCCTTCTGCGGTGGAGTCGGTCACAGCAGTGTGACCCCAGTTCCTGAAACTGCGGGCCCTGGGAAGAGCCACCCAAAAACACAGGAGCGAGTGTGGAGTGTGGTTGGAGGCCTTTCTCTGTGCCAGGCCTGTGCTGGTGGGCACGCAGGACAGGGAGATGAGCCAGGAGTGGGGTGGAAGGCAGAAACCGAGACCTGACACAGGATCAGCACCCGGCTAAAGTTTGACAGGTCCAGGGTAGACACCCTGACACAGCCCTCTAAGGGAGATTGTCAGGCTTTGGGAAGGGAGCGAGTTGATTGGTTTTCTCTGTGGTTTCCTGATTTCAGGCCTGGTGGTGTTGGGCAGTGAGTAGGATCTAGTTGAGTCTGGCCTCAGTTCTGGGGAAGTCAGTGGCTTTAACCCTGCCTTAACTCCTCTGGAAGACTGGAAGCCTCTGGCCAAGTACAGTTGACATTCCCTTGCCTTCTCTCTAGACCCCCTGGACCTCCTGCTTTTGCCCAGAGAACATTTAAATCAATTTACATCAGTTTCCTACCTGGGTTGTCCCATGTCTTATCCTTCTGAACTGACCTGTGGGATGGAAAGGGGTCATCACCGTGCCTGGTCCATGATGAAATGCCAGAATGAGCGGCAGCCACTGGGGTATTCCCCAAGACCTCTGGGGCTCAAATCCCTGCTCCAACCCTCCTTACTTCCATTGCCTTAGACAAGAAACTTCACCCTGTTTGTTTCCACCTGGACAGAATAGGCTGACAATGATAGTGTTGACTGTGGACAGCTCTTGATTCTCTCCTTTCAGAACCAGGGCAGACCTCAAGAGGTCGGTGTAAAGTACTGGGAAGGGCTGTCTTGTCTCTTCCAATTCTGTGACCTTGGAGGTGTTGTTTCCCAGGCTGCTTCCTCTTCCATCCCCCAAAGTGTAGATCATTGTCACAATTGTTTGAGTAAACCCAGCCCATCAAGACTGCAGACATGGGTGGTCCTAGTACATTGCTGTGGGGGCCCAGCCAGAGTGGGAGAGGAGGGTACTAAGGCCCCCTGAACCAGACCCAGTGGCAGGTGACACCAAGCATTTCGGCAGGAACCACACATTCCCTTCCTGGAGCAGTTCAGACCCCTGAGGAAGACTGGGCTGAGTGCTGGGGAGGTTTGTAGAGTGGCCCTGGGAGCCCCAGAAGCCCAGAGGGAGGGCATTGTGCTCAGGGTGGGTGTGCAGGGGCAACAGCAGGTCTTGAGGGCCCACTGGAGGAATAGCCCAGAGGATCCTGGGACTGCAGTGAGGGTGGCAGTAAGTGCAGCCCAAGGCTACCAGCAACTGTGCGACTGCCCCAGGGGACTTCTTCCATAGCCACTGATGGGCACGCAGCTATGGGAGCTCCTGTGCACAGACATCTCACAGTCCTTCCTAAATCTTGTTTGGTTGCCCTTGGATGCTTCCTGAGGCCATGTGAGGCATTGGGCCACCATGGCCAGGAGACACTACAAATCCCATGATGCTTGCTTGTTGAGCACTCAGCAGGTGCCTGGTGCTGTGCCTGGTACTCACTGTCCTAAGTTTCCCAGGTCCTGAGACAGAGGTGGTCACCCCCACTTTAGCAGGATGGGATGGAGGCGCAGATCTGTGTTCAGGAGCCACAGGACCCACAGCAGCAGCAGAACAGGATCCTGTGTGTAATTGTGTGTGTAATTGCAGAGCTGGCCTTTGACCTAGGGCCTTCCCCTTTGCTGCTTTGATTCTTTTGGCTAAGGTTGGGTCTGGAGGAGACAAACCTATTCTGAAGGACTCTTGATTGTTGGGTTGGGGTCTCTGGGCTCCACATTCTGTGGGATGCATTGTCCCAAGGACTCCATGCAGGGCTGCTGGCTGGTTCAGGGAGTTCTGAGACCCAGCCCCTCATTCTAGGGATGTACCTTGGAGTGGGAGATTGTGTCAACCAGGTGGGTGGGGGAGCTGGGACAGTCACACTACTAGTGCCAGTGACTCTGTCCTAAGAGTGCAGAGAGCTGTTCCTCACTGCCTTAGAGGAACCTGCCTAAGCCCCAGGGCAGACTGGATCTGTCCCATTTCTGGGGGCAGGGGGCTGGCCACAGGGACCCTCCTGGTGATTTTCCTTCTTCTCTGTCTGCTTTGGCCTCTTGCCCTCTCCCTTTGGGCTCACAGAGCAGTGGCTTCTCCCCTGTGTTGAATGGGATCCCTGTCCAGCCTCCCGCTAGGTGCCTGCCTTGCAGTGGTTGATGCTGGGGACCCAGGGATGTGTTGGATGAAGTCCCAGCCTCAAAGCTAGGGTCAGGCCATGCGGAGCCATGGATTCCTGAGGCTGCTGTGTGCAGTGCTGGGAATGGCCACTGTCTTCTCTCCAGGATGCTTCATGGTGCCATGGAGGTAAGGTAGGAGACCCTTCTGGGGACATGGGTCTCACACCCACCAACAGACACTAAAAGGAAGCAAACGACAGCGTCCAGCGAGTCAGCCTGGCAGACGGGCTTTGGCTCCAGGCTTCTGTTTTGCGGCTGTGTGTGACATTGCATTAGCCACTCAACTGTCAGCCTCGGCTTGGCTTCCTTGTCTTTGACACAGGGACAACAGTGATGGTGTTTGCTCCACTCTTCCTCCAGTGTCTGCTGCTGTGTGTTGGCAACTTTGTGCTTCCTCTCACTTGATCCTGATGCTAACCTAGAGGATAGAGGATAGAGAGGATAGGACCAGCATGCAGATGCGGCACCTGCCTACTTGGTGGTGCTGGGCTCTGACCTCAGCAGCCTGCTGGGAGGGATTGTCCTCTCGCCTCTGTCTCTCCATGGTGGTTTAGGGGATCAGGAGCAAAGCTTATGTGCTTAGAGCACCCTGCACCCACGGTCTGGGCTTAATCTGTACTTGATGAATGCAATCTGTTACCGCTGGATAAGGAGGACTGTTGGAGCTGAGGAGGGGAAGTCGGAGGCTTCCCAGGGAGGTACTGTCAGTGATGGGCCTTGGCAAGTGGGCTTGGTGCCCCTTAGATCTGGAGAGCGCATGCAGGCCTGCAGGGTGCAACCCTGTGGCTGTACAAAAGGCCAGGGGGAAGTACATGCCTACCCAGAGAGTGGCCCCACCCGGGTGAGGGGTTCCAGGTGGGCTATTCTCATTTGTCTGTATCATTAATACACGGGGTTTTTTTGTTTGTTTTGTTTTTTGTTTGTTTGTTTGTTTTGTGGTGCTGGGGATTGAACCCAGAGGCATTCTACCTCTGAGCTATACCCACAGCCCCATTTTTAATTTTTAAAAAATTTTTATGGTGCCAGGCGTGGTGGCGCATGCTTGTAATCCCAGTACTTTGGGAGGCAGAGACCGGAGGATCCGGGTTCGCGGCCAGCCTCAGCTCTCTCTCTCTCTCTGTCTCTCTCTACTTAGTGAGGCCCTCCGCAACTTCATGAGACCTGGTTTCAAAATAAAGTATAAAAAATAGGGCCGGGGGTGTAGCGCTGAGGTAGAACGCCCCTGGGTTCAATCCCTGGTACCGCAAAAAAAATTATGTTATTTATTCATTTATTTATTTATTTTTGTGGTACTGGGGATGAAACCCAGGGGCCTTCTACCTCAGGGCTACACCCCCAGACCTATTTTATTTTTTATTTGGAAACAAGGTCTCACTGAGTTGCTGACAGCCTCACTAAATTGCTGAGGCTGGCTTTGAACCTGCAAGCCTCCTGTCTCAGCCTCCCGAGTACTGGGATTGCAAGCATGTGCCACCATGCCCGGCTTTTTTTTTTTTTTTTTTAATTTGGAAACAGGGTCTCACTAAGTTGCTGAGAGCCTCACTAAGTTGCTGAGGCTGGCCTTGAACCTGCAATCCTCCTGTCTCAGCCTTCCAAGTACTGAGGTTACAGCATGCACCACCACTCCCAGTGCAATACACATTATCTTTTAAAAGCAGTTTTAGGCTCACAACAGAATTGAGCCGAACAGTGCAGAGTTCCCACATGCCTTTCCCTGTCAACATCCCACCCCACAGTCATGCATTTTTTAGACTCTACCACCAGAGTCCATAGTGTACTTCTGGGAAAGTGTTTTGTTTGGTTTTAGATGTTTTTAGTTACTCACCAGTGTCTGAGAATCTGAGCGTTCAGAAATGGGCCTGAAGATGTGCAGGCAGGCACTGGGGCAGCAATTGGCCAGGGATGAGCAGGGCTGCTCTGGGGACCAGATTGCTGCAGCTTCACAGTAGGTTAAGGTTCTAGAAGTATCTTGTGGAAAAAGGGGGCATGGTGACAGGTCTTTCGTGATGGTGCCTGTTTTCCTGTGTACGCCGGCCCTCTCACCCTCGGGTTGATGCCTCTGTACCCTGAGGATCATCTACCCTCATGTAGGTGGGGAGACAGGAGTAGGACCAGAATGCGTGCTTTTCTCTGTGCTACCTCTAAGTATATCCCCATCTGAGGTACATATAGTATTCTCAGAGAACATGATCTACCAAAACTGGCTCCAGACTAGATGCAGAAGTCTCTGAGCTCAGCATTTTCCAAGAGCTCACTCCCAAGACAGACATAAGTGCCTGATGGTGTTACAGACATGGCGATGTCTCCTGAATAGTCAAGCCTCACACCAAGGCTGAGGCGCTGAAGGCCTGGTGTTGGTGTAGTGCTGGATGCAGAACTTGTGCAGATGTATAGAGGGATCCAGATGGGAGGCTCAGGAGGGGATGAGAATGGGGTTTCTAGGCCTGGGATGAGGATTGGGGGAAGGGGGAAGGAGGTGCTAGGGAGAGCAGAGAAGTTGCCCTGTGGGGCATCCTGAAAAGGAGAGGGGACAGTGGGCCAATGAGGTTGGCCAGCAGTCATCTGGTCAGTATATTCTGGTCTGGCGATGCCCTCAGGGAACTTAAAGATGGTGATGCAAAGTTGGGGAGGAAGCAAGCATGCCATGTGATGTGGGCAGGGCTCTGGCTGTGGAGGAGGGGACCTTTGAAGGGAGAAGGAGCCTTAGGTAGAGGACCAGAGGCACAGTTCTCCAGAGAGTAACTAGGCCTGGCCAGGTGCAGTGGGCGTGGACAGTGAGATCTAGGGTCTGGAGGACAGAGTGAATTTGCAGAAGAGACTGGGTCAGATTGGGGCCCTAGAGAGGAATTTGGATTTTCGAGTAAGTGCAGGGGGCTTTTGTGGCGGGGGCAGCTGGGGCAAGGAAGTAATGTGAACTGAGTTGCTTTTTGTTGTTAGTAGCAGCTTTATTGAGATAGGATTCTCATATGGTACGATTCACCCATTTAAAGTATACAGTTAAGCCGGGCGTGGTGGCACACGCTTGTAATCCCAGTACTTGGGAGGCTGAGACCGGAGGATCCGGGTTCGCGGCCAGCCTCAGCTACTTTAGTGAGACCCTCCGCAACTTAGTGAGATCCTGTTTCAAAATAAAGAATAAAAAACAGGGCTGGGGGTGTGGCCTGAAGGTAGAATGCCCTGGGTTCGATCCCCAGTACTGCAAAAAATAAATAAATAAAGTATACAGTTCAGTGACTTTTAGTACATTTATCAACTTGTGCATCCATCACCACAAGAAACTTTTTAACATTTTCATCATTGCCAAAAGAAGCTACTCACTCAAGCAGTCACCCCTTCTGCCTGCCCTGCCCCTGGGAGCCACGAATCTACTTTCTCTATGAATTTGCTTCTTCCGGATATTTTGTACAAATAGACTCAAGCAGTGTGCGTCTTCTGTGTCTGGTTTACCCTGCAAGCATGAAGTTTCCTGGGTTTGTCCACGCTGTAGTGTGTGGCAGCATGTCACTCCCTCTGTGGCCTAGTACTATTCATCGCACCGACAGACCAGTTTGTTTATCTGTTCACCTCCCGGTGGACGTTTGGGTTGTCTCCACCTTTTGGCTATTGTGAATGTTGCTTAGATTTGTGTTCAGATTTCTGTGTGGACATCTGTCTTCTCTTGGGTGCATACTCAGGAGTGGTGACATCTGAGACCATAAGGTGTCACACAGCAGGTGCACCCACCAGCAGTGCCTGAGGGTTCAGTTTCTCCAAGTTCTGAGCAGCACCTGCTGTTTTGTTGTGGCCAGCCCAGTGGGTGTGAAGTGCTACCTCCTTGTGGTTTTGTTTGCGCCTCCCTGTAGCTGATGATGTGCAGCGGCTTCTAGGCCATTTGTATATATTCTGTGGAGAAATGCTTTTTCAGACCCCTTGCCCAGTTTTTAATTGGGTTGTTGGAACCAAGTGATCTTTTCTTTTGTTTTTGTTTTTGGTACTTGAGTTGAACCCTGGAGTGGAGTGTTCTGCCTTTGAGCTACACCCCTAGCCATTTTTATTTTTTATTTTGAAACTAGGTCTAAGTTGCTGAGGGTCTCTCTTAAGTTGCTGAGGCTGGCCTGGAACTTGTGATTCTCTTGTCTTAGCCCCCCAAGTGCTGGGCTTACAAGATTGCACCACCATGCCCAGCAAACCAAGTGATTATTTACTTATTTGGTACGGGAGATTGAACCCAGGGGGCATTCTACCTCTGAGCTATACCTCAGGCCCTTTTTAATTTTTCTTTTGAAGCATGATCTAAGTTGCTGAGAGTATCGCTAAGCTGCTAAGGCCTGCAATCATCCTGTCTCAGCCTCCTAGGTATTGGGATTACAGGTGTGTACTACCACTCCAGGCTCCAAGTGACTTTTTATAAAGATTCCTTGGTTGTGGTGTGGGGAGGGGAGCAGGGTGGAGCTGTGATGGGGGGGCAGAGGCCCCTAGGAGCTAGTGCCGGGATGTCAGGGTGGAGGGAGGAAGGGGAAGAGCCTGGTGCTGGGAGAGGTGCAAAGGGGTGTCCCTGCCCATGCTGCCTGAGTTGAGACTAAGAAGTAGCCATACAAATCAGGGTGTTCCACTAAGCTGGGAGAGGACAGGCAGTTAGGAGATGACAGAGCAATAAGGACCAGGGTAGGTGTCACCATTCTGGTCAGCTAGCAAGAGTAGACTGGTGGGCGGAGCAAGTGGGTGTGAGAGGGTCTGGGGCAGAGGGCAGCTGGGAGCTGGCAGCAAGGAGGGGTTGCTTCTGAGCCCTGCACCCTGCCCCAGCCGGCAGGGGGAAGAGGAGGAGGACAGATTGGCAGCAGAAGAAAGAGAGGGGATAATTGGCGGGCAGGCATCCATGGGGGTGGGTGGGACCTAATAACAACAATAATAACAATAATTTGTCTGGGGCTTAATAGCGCTCTCAGATCCATGTGCTAATTGGATCCCTCTAGGGCCCAGCTGGGGTGGGCTGAGGGGAGGCTCCCTCCTCCCTTCCTCTGGAGGGTGGAGGTCAGCAGGGTGAGCTGGAAGGCTGGGCAGGCAGTGACTGAGGGGCTGGAGATGCTGGGTCCTAGGCAGGCGCTGACCAGGCTCTAATCAGAAGGTGCTGAATTTCCTAGCATCAGGCTGGCTTCTCTAGTTGCCGGGAGTGCTTTTCTTTTTTGTGTGTATGTGGTGCTGGGGATCAACCCAGGACCTCAGTCATGCTCAGCGTGTGCTCTGCCACTGAGCTGTACCCCAGCCCTGCCTGGGGTTTTCTTGAGAGTGGGTTGGGGCCTTCTCCAGGAATCTGCCCAGGGCAGGACTGCCTGGGGACCCCAACTCCTAGTGCCTCTGCTCACTGTGCTCACCCTCACCTCTGCAGATGGGGGTCTGCAGCATCCTACTCCCCAAACTGTGGGGTCCAGGGGTTGGGGCCTAGAGTCCAGAGGATCAAGACAAGAGGGCTTAGCACCTGTCTGAATGAATGAGTGAATGGGAAAGGAAGAGCTGTAGATACACGCAGTGAAAATCCTTCTCTTTGCAAGAATCACTGATTGATCTTCACAACCTATTACTCCAGTCCTCATACAACTCTACAGGTCACCTGCTGTTCCTGTGTGTCCTATAGTCCCACAGAGGATACAGCTGAGGCCCAGAGAGGCTGAGCCACTTGCTCAGGGTCACAGAGTGCAGTAGTGGTGGCGCCCGGGTTCAGCTTCTTGGCTGGCAGCACTGCTCAGTGGACTGTGAGGAGAGGGCGTCTGCACCCAGGCCTGGGCCTTATCTTGCCCAGCTTGTTTAAATCAGATGAACTGTAGCCCTGCCCACCCTTGAGAAGTCAGAATGTAAGAAGTGTCTGCAAGCTTTGTGAAGCCCTTACATCCTACCCCCACCCCCACCCCCCAGCTAACACTCAGACTCCTGTGCTCTGGCCCTAGCACCCACATGCCCCTGTTGCCACCCCAGGCCTGCTGGCAAGGCCCCAGTGCAAAATGAAGATTCAGGGCTACGCAGAAAACCAAGGGAAAAGCTTTTGTTCCTTCCCAGTTCTAGATCTGTTGGTGTGTTTTTTATGTGGCATTTCACGAACAGGGTGGGTGCAGATTCTGCTGGTGCCCTGGCTCCACCAGGGTTGAGGGCCAGCAAACGAGTGCCCAGCACGTGCTGCCTCATCCCATTAGACTGCACATGTAAAACCTGGATCCACAGATAAAATTAGCAGGACTTTGAGGACAGCAGCCACATCGTCTTGAGCCCGAGCTGGGGCCTTCTGCCAGCCTCAGGTCACCTCACATCTGACTTTCCTGGTCCTGGAAAGCTTCTCCCTAGTCTTTCACACCTGTTGCTTTATATCCAAAGTCAACAACCTTCTGTAATGGGTCAGATGTTAAGTATTTTAGGCTCTGTGGACCAGGAGGCAAATTGAGACTGTCATTTATGTAGTTAAATAACATTTAAAATGTGATCATTTAGGTCAGGCATGGTGGCACATGCTTGTAATCCCAGTACTTAGGAGGCTGAGACAGGAGGATCCGGATTCACAGCCAGCCTCAGCTACTTAGTGAGGCCTCTGCAACTCAGTGAGACCTGTTTCAAAATAAAGAATAAAAAATAGGGCTGGGGGTATAGCTCATAGGTAGAATGCCTCTGGGTTCAATCCCCAGTACCACTAAAATAAAATAAAATAAATAAAATGTGATAATTTGCCAGGTGAGGTGGCATATGCCTATAATCCCAGTACTTGGGAGGCTGAGACAGGAGGATCACAGGTTTGAGGCCAGCCTCAGCAATTTAGCGAGACCCTGTTTCAAAATAAAAATAAAATTGGACTGAGGCTATAGCTCAGAGGTAGAATGACTCAGGGGTCAATCCCCAGTACCACAAAATAAATAGTGATAATTTGCAGGTAGAATCTATCCTTAAGTGGGAGGAGTTTGCTGACCTCCAGTCTATCCCACAGAGAAACTCGGGGTCAGCTCTCCCTCTCACCTGCTGGCTTTCTTCTTGGTTCCAACCACCTGTAGGAGTCCTGTGTTTCTCGCTTATTACCTCTGCCTGGCTCTGGCCCCTCCTAGCTTCAGAAGGTAGAGAGGTCTCCTCACTGCAGGCTTGCCCTTCTCCCTTTGGCCCCCTCCTGGCCCTGCTTTTCCCTGTATGAAGTGGGGCCTGAGGTGGAGGCCAGGGAGGGCTCTGAGCTGGGAAGTCCCCATGCTTCTTGAACTTTGGTCTTATTGTTTCAATGGAAACGTTGTCACACTTGGTAGACAAGTTTCAACACAGCAGAGAGGTAGAGGGCCACTGCTCTCTTCCTGCCTGCCTGACCTCTGGCAGCTCCTGGCGGCAGCACTCACCTGCTCTGGCTCTTGTCCTATTTGTTTTTCTCTCATGTGTTTTTAATGTTTACAGTGTTGTAATCAGCAGAGCCTGTATACTTAAAAGCTTACTTTTTAGCCAGGCGTGGCGGTGCACGCTTGTAATCCAAGTACTTGAGAGGCTGAGACCGGAGGATCCGGGTTCGTGGCCAGCCTTAGCTACTTAGTGAGGCCCTCCACAACTTAGTGAGACCCTGTTTCAAAATAAAGAATTAAAAATAGGACTGGGGGTTAGCTCAGAGGTAGAATGCCCTTGGGTTCAATCTCCAGTTACAAATATATATATTTTTTCACAGAGTTGAATATATGTGTGTGTGTGTATTCACAAAGTAGAATGTGTGTGTGTGTGTGTGTGTGTGTGTGTGTGTGTGTGTATGCATGCATGCATATATATTCACAAAGTTGTGTAATCATCACTATCTAGTTCTAGAACATTTCATCATCATCCAGGAAACCTATACCCATAAAGCAGTTGCTCCCATTTCCACCTAAACTGAAGCGACCACTGACCGGCCTCCTGTCCGTGGACTTTCCTAGCCTAGACAGACCCTGTGCATGAAGTCATTCTCCATGTGGGCCTGAACTTCCCTGGTGTAGACAGTCCATGGACACAGAATCATATGCTTTTGACCCTTTGTGTCTGCTTTCTTTCTCTTAGCATTTGGATTAAATTAACTTTCTGGCCATTGTAGATCACGCTGCCGTGAACATTCATGTATGGCTTTTTGTGGAGACATATTTTTCCCCTTGGGTGTATGCCTAGGAATGGGATTTTAGGGTCATGTGGTAATTCTGTTTATCACTTGAAGAATTGCAAGACTGTTTTCCAAAGTGGTAGCACCATTTGGCATTCCCTCAGAATGCCCAAAGGTTCTCCTTTGGTGGCTTTTTTTTTTTTTTTTTTTTGGTGGTACTGGGGATTGAACCCAGGGGCATTCTACCTCCAAGCTACACCCCCAGCCCTTTTTTCATTATCATCATTATTATTATTATTATTGTTATTATTGTTGTTGTTCTGGGGATTGAACCCAGGGACGTTCTACCTCTGAGCTACACTCCCAGCCCTATTTTATTTTTTTATTTTGAAACAGGGGTTTGCTAAGTTGCTGAGGGTCTTGCTAAGTTGCTGAGTCTATCCTTGAACTCACAATCTTCCTGTCTTAGCCTCCCAAGTACTGGGATTACAGGCATATGCCACCATTCCTGGCCCCCAGTCCTTTTTATTTTTTATTTTGAGACAGGCTCTCACTAAGTTGCCCAGGCTGGCCTCCAACCTGTGATCCTCCTGCTTCAGCCTCCAGAGTGGCTCGGATTACAGATGTGCACCACCACACCTGGCTGCTCATGGTGTGTCATCTGAGCCTGCAGTTTTGTGTTCTGGTAGCCGAGGTAGAACTTTCTCTCCCTTGTCTCTGGCTTGCTCTGAGAAGCAAGTCAATGTAAGATTAATAGAAAAGCGCCCATATCTTTTTACACTTGTGTGGAGACATCAGCAAAAATGGAGCCCCTAGAAACAGTTGGGCCTACATGGCGAGGTTGAACAGAGTAGTGACTGGGGAAGGACTGAGTCTGGGGAGGCTGAGAGGCTCTTTTTGCAGAAGTCCCTTGGCCTTGGCTCCATCCCTGTTCCCTGTACAGGGAGGGCACATTTCATGTGGGAGTTTGATCCCCTGCTTTTAGGAAGAAAAGGGAGTTGTTGGCTGTTTCCACTGCCTTTGGGTTGAAATCGAGCCTCCACAGGGTGGTGTGTTCTGGAGAGGGGCTTGGCTGGCCCTTTCCTGCTTTGCCCTCATTCCCAGCCACTTGCCTGTTTTCATACATAGCCCTAAAAGCTGTCAGATCAATCTTTAGTCTTTTTCTCTTATTGCAGAAGGAATTACTGTTATCGTCAAGGTTAGGGAAAGGGAAGACGGGAAGTTAGGGAAAGTGAGGACAGAAAGAAGTTAGAATTGCTCTTGGTGTTGTGAGGACCAGCCCTGTTGTTGGTGGCATCACACTGTCCTGGGGCTGCCTGCCCCTCTGTGGAGAGGGGCTGCATGAATTGCTGACACTCACTCCTGTTTTTGGGTAGATGGGTCCTTCCCAGTTTTTCCCATTTTAAGCCTTGCCCTGTTCACCCCCTCTCCCCCTGCAAGAAGCAACTCCTGAGATTTAGGTTTCCCCTCCAATTAGCTTCTAGAGAGGTAGTCACTTGGCCAGGGGCCACAAGTAGCTGTTTATAGCTCCTGAGCTGCATTGCATTGCCACGCTGTGCAAGTTCCCTGAGCTGTCTGGGTCTGACCCCAGCGACTCAGGCTTGCTTGGGCCTGTTGGAGAGGATGCCTGCTCGTCTGCTCTCCTGAGCCCCGGGTATGGGGGTGCTCAGGGTATGGGGGAGGGACTGAGGGTAGGACTCATCAAGCTCTGTTTCCAGCAGCACTTGCCTGCTCCTGTTGCTGTGGAGGAGTGTGGGGGATTGTGAGGTGTTGGGTCAGTGCGGCTGCCAAGGGACAGGGGTGGGAGGACAGGGACACAACTGAGGGGCCAAGCTGGCTTGCTGGTGGGTGACTGGAGCCACATGGCCAGGCTGTTCCTGAGGGTGGGGCCTGACTGGGCCTCTGTTGAATGGCCCTGAGGGGCCAGGCTGTGACAGCCCTGCCATCTGCAGGTGCCAGGGGCATTCAGGGAGCCAGTCCACAGTTCCTCATGGAGGTGAGAGTTCTTGTTTGGCTATAGAAGTTCGCAACTCTAGCTGGGCGTGGTGGCGCACGCTTGTAATCCTGGTACTTGGGAGGCTGGAGACAGGAGGATTGGAGGTTCGCGGCCAGCCTCAGCTACTTAGTGAGGCTTTCAACTTAGTAAGACCCTGTTTCAAAATAAAGAATAAAAAAATAGGGCTGGGGGCATAGCTCAGAGGTAGAATGCCCCTGGGTTCTTTCCCCAGTAAGAAAAAAAAAAGTTCGCAACTCTGTGCCAACTTTTCCACCCCCCCACTGTACCAGAACTTCCCTCATTTTGGAATCCCAGCATTTGGAAGCTGCCTGGTGGCTCTGCCATTCCTTGATCCCATGCAGTGGCCCAAGTTCCCTCTACCCTTGGATACCAGGGTCATTTGGCCATCGTCTGAGAATTGATGCCCATTGAGAGCTACTTCCCCTCTTTTCCTGGGGCCTTGCTGGGCTAGCCTGAGGACTCGTGTGCATGCGTCAGCCTCTTACCCTTGTACGTGGCCGAGGATGCCGTGTGGTGCGTGGAAGGGCTTCAGGGTGGGCCTGGCACCAGGAGCCCTTGCCTCATTAGGTGCTGCCCAGTCTGCTGTGCTGGATGATTACCTGTCACAGGCTTGAGGACGTCTGTCAAGGTTTAGGACCCTCCTCTGGCAGGAGTGTCCTATATGTATCATGTTTAAATCCGATGCACTTTTATCCTCCATCTTGCCTATGAGGACACCCAGGCATGGAGGTAGAGTTGCTGCTCGCCCAGGGTCCCAGCTATAAGTGCAGCTGAGGCAGGAGGCCAGGTGGAGGCTGCAGCCTGTGTGGCTCCTTGGGTTGAACTTCTCCCTGCATGGATGCCTCAGGCCGTCCCTCCATGGCCTCTCAGGTACATGCTGCTGTGGTCTTCTGTCTGCCAGGCTATCCGTGCACTTGGGGTTCATGCAGTGCCTCCTCTTGGGGGCCCTCAGTCTCATCTGATGTCCTGTAAACTCTCTTTCCATCTTGTCCCCTTCCAACAGGGACCCAGACATGGAGCTGCGGGAAGAGGCCTGGTCTCCGGGGCCGCTGGATTCTGAGGACCAACAGATGGCCAGTCATGAGAACCCAGGTGAGGTGGCTTTGGTGGTTCCTGTCAGCCAACCCTGCCACCCTCCCAAGGGAGGGCGAAACCCTCTTCCTCCGTGTCCCCTTCCTGTGGCTTTGGGACGCCTGGCCTCCTACCCCCTCCTTTCCCTCCTGGGGCTCTGTATTCCCAATTTAGAGGGAGGGGCCTTGTCGGGTCTCTAAGTGTCCTTACAGTGGGACCATCCTGGAGCCATGGGGAACACCTTCTGTCTGATGTGCTCTCCTCCTGTGTCTCCAGCCTGGGGCAACACCCTGCCTGTTGGTGAGGACACTCCCTCCTCTTCTTCTGCCCCCCCCATCCTGCACACTCCACTCTGATTCCAGTGGCCCCTTGACTCTCCCTGGCAGGCAGCCCAAATGCAGGGGCTGGGAGGTGATGGGTGAGTGAATGGCTAGGATAGATGGTGACATGGGGAACCTGAGGGCACATGTTGATGTTTCAGGGAAATCTAGGTGGGTTTTATTGTGAAAACTTTCACTTTTAAATGTTGGCAATGTGTTTTGTTTGTTAAATAAAACATTGTTTGGGTTTACCAAAACTCATCTGTGGGCTGAATTGGGCCCAGGTTTATTTGCTGAGACTCTACACTAGCCCACCGACACCCTCACCCCTTCCTTCCACTGTGTTGAGGACATCCCAGTGATCATAAGGCCCCTGAGAGGAGTGTGACACTGGGGGGCCCCTGAGAAGGCCCCTGCAAACACCGTGTGTCTTACCTGGGGCAGGGGGCTTTGCCCCAGGTCTTGGCTTCCACTCTGCTAATCGAGTGACACCACACCCCTTCAGTGCTCCTCAGACTGTTGTCCAGGCCCGAGGTGGAACCATAGTGACCTGCGCCTGCAGACAAGGACACAGCCATGTGTGTCTGTCTGCGTGGGACCAGAGTAAAAGTCTGGCACAAACCCCAACTGCAAGAAGCACATGCTGATGTTGCTTTTGCAGCTTCTCCTGCCCTTTGTCCTATTTTGTAAATGCTGGCCACTATCTACAAGGTACGGTGACCAGCACTGATGGCTCAGCTCCACACTTCCCATGTGGGTACTAAGAGAGCAGGGACATTTAACAGAACCAAGAAGTCTGTTTTCTTTCTTACTAGATTGTTTTCCCAGGGCATTTGTGCAGCCTAAGAAGTTTTATCAGTTTTTGAATATTTCCGGGAAGTATGCTCAGATCCTCCACACTAATACTATTACTGAGAATGGCACTTCCTGTTAAGCTAATACTGAGAGTGCACTTCCTCTGTGCCATGTCATCTCATTGAATTCTCATACAGCCCTTTGAGGTTGGGCTGTCTGCCAGTCAACCCCATTTTTTCAGAGGATGCTGGGGGAGGCTGAGCCTTTGTCTCGGGTGTGGTGCAGAGGTGCGTCCTATTGCCCAGGGCTGGAGCAGCTTCACAGCCTGTCTCTTGGGTGCCTGGCCTCCTGATGGCCCCTGCCTGGTGTTCCCAGTAGAGTGGGCAGTGATGGGTGGGCAGAGCCATCTAGGTTGTGTTGGGCCTTGGCTACAGGATATTCTGAAAGGGAAATAATCAAAGACTACAGTCTGGTTCTGAGGGAGGAGCTTTCAGCTAGTGTTTTGGAACCCTCCCGCTGGGGAGTGAGGCTCTACTGCCCCCCCCCCGTGGGACGACAGTGCTCACCATCCAGTGTGCCTTGGAATCACCTGAGAGAGCTTGCTTCACAGCTACAGCATGATCCTTGTCTCTTCCCAGATTCCTACATAGGAACACAGCAACCAGCTAGCCAGACCTAAGTCTCTGGGCCACACTGACAACACACAAAGCGTAAGGCATGCTTGAGCGCCAGCACACAGGGGATGGGGATAAGCCTGCCAGGCCCATGCAGGCTGGGGTGGCTGGGAGCAGAGGACGTGACCTTTAGGTGTTCACTCGAAGTTTGAGGGGCTCTTTGAGATAGGCAGCTGAAGTAGGAGGTGTTTTGTCCAGAGCAGTGTTAGGGGAGAGAGGTCAGAGAGGTCTGAAGGACTGGAGCAGCCTGGGTCAGGCTCTCGAGCCAACCAGGTACAGCCCTGCAGGGAGGACCCCAGGGAGGAAGCCTGCGAGGCTCTTGTCCTTGCCACCAGGGAGGAAGGAAAGAAGGTCTGAAGGAGAATGGGTGGCAAGTGGAACCTGGTATGTGGAGTGGCCATCAGTGTGACTACCATGTGAAAACAGACTTACACCTTGCTGCCCCAGAAGTTCAGGAAACTTACCAATAAAATGAGCAACAGAAAAATACCAAAGGTCCTACTAAAAAACAACAACAACACCAGAACACCATCTCTACAGACAGGCAGCCAGAAGTACACCTCAGAGAGGTCAGCACTGCTTAGGCTGTGCCTAGAAAGATGGTACAGCACATGGAAGAACCACATAATCTCAGAACTCAGAAACAAGGGGCAAACTCAGCAAAGATGTAGGAGTGAGAGCACACATCCATCCCTCCCTTTCTCCCTTTTGTGGTATACTAGGGATTGAACCCAGGGGCATTCTACCTCTGACCTACACCCCCAGTCGTATTTATTTTATTTTGAAACAGGGTCTTGCTAAGTTGCTGAGGCTGGCCTCAAGCTTGCAATCTTCCTGTCTCAGCCTCCCAAGTTCTGGGATTCCAGGCATGTGCCACCACACCTGGATAACACAAATAATTTCTAAATGAAGACTCAAGGTTATACAGAGTCCCTGAGAAGAAATCCAAAGCACAGGAATAGAGATAGTAAAAACCATAAGAAAATATCTCTGGAATTTAAAAATTACCAGTTGAAAGAGTGAATCACAGATGTGAGCACATCAACATGGATGAACACTGAGGACATACTCTATTAAAACCACTGAACTATGAAGAAAGAGACAAATCCTTTGGGCATCTTGGCAAAAAAAGCAAATGACTTAAAGGAAAAAAGTAAATGCAATTGTCAAACTTCCTGTCAGCAGTACTTCAGGCCAGAGGAAAACAGCATATAACACTGATGATACTCCGTGAGGAGGGTGAGCCAAGGAATTCATACTCAGCAACACTGACATTCAAGTTCGAAGGGCACAAATGAACAAGGGTCCAGTAAATCCTGTTCCTGTGAGCCCTTCCCCAGGAATCTGATGTGACCAAAGAGGAGTGGGCACGGCAGGTGGTGAGCAGGGCGGGCTTCAAGGACCAGGTGGGTATGAGGCCCTCCATGCTCACACCTGCCAGCAGAGGTGCAGCTATGAAAAAGTGGCCCTACAGGTGCATTTTGGGAGCCACAACTGGCTGGAGTGTGTCCATGTTATTGTCCTGAGCCTGCCACGTGGTTGAAGCCAGTGACTGTGGGTGAACTTCCATTATCACCATGTCACTGAGAGCCAGGGCCTTAGTGGGGAAGAAGGAAGATGCAAATGGAGGTCAGACAAAAATCTAGACTACCAGATTTGAAGGGGAGATATCAATGTGAACTTGTGAGAAATTTTATTAAAAATAAAAAGGCCGGGCGTGGTGGCGCATGCTTGTAATCCCAGTACTTGGGAGGCTGAGACAGGAGGATCGCAGGTTCACGGAGAGCCTCAGCTACTTAGTGAGGCCCTCTGCAACTTAGTGAGATCTGTTTCAAAATAAAGAATACAAAATAGGGCTGTGGGTGTAGCTCGGAGGTAAAATGCCCTGGGCTCAATCCCCAGTACCAGAAAAAAAAGCAGCAACCGGGCGCACACCTGCAATCCCAGTATTTGGGAGGCTGAGACAGGATTACAGGTAAGAGGCCAGCCTCAGCAATTTAGCGAGACCCTTTTTCAAAATAAAAATAGAGCTTAATGTGTAGCTGGCTCAGAGGTACAGTGCCCCTGGTTCAATCTCTAGTAACACACACACACACACACACACACACACACACACACACATTTCCTGATTTTGCTCTTGAAATATTTCCCATTGAAAGAAGCCAGGGAAGCTGGGCGTGGTAGCGCACGCTTGTAATCCCAGTACTTGGGAGGCTGAGACTGGAGGATCTGGGTTCGCGGCCAGCCTCAGCTACTTAGCGAGGCCCTCCGCAACTTAGACCCTGTTTCAAAATAAAGGATAAAAAATAGGGCTGGGGGTGTAGCTCAGAGGTAGAATGCCCCCAGGTTCCATCCCTTGGGGGCTTGCAGCTCTGGGGCAGGGAGCATGGAAATACATGGGGTGCTATTGAAGGACCCTGGACCCTGAGGGCGGAGATGGACACTTCCAGCTTGAGTGAGTATAGTGGTTGCAGCAGGTTGGCTTATCAGCTACATCTAAATTCATGAGTCTGTAAGGATGTCATGAAGCAGGGGACTGCAAACACCTGGGAGGAGGGTAGGGAACCAGTTCATTCTGAAAATGGGGTGTGTAAGGGCAGCACTTGTCTGGCCTTTCCCACATGAGATCAACACTGGGCACCTGCTAGCCTGTGAGGGAGAGTCTAGAAATACTCTAGCTGCTAAGTAACGCACAAGAAACAGCAGAAGGCCTCTCTCTCTGCACCCAAGTCAACTGGGCTCCAAGTGTTACCTGTTGGTGGTTGTTAGTATCACAAGAAGGGACATGAGCAATAGCAGGTGCCTTCTGGGAAGGAGCAGGACTGGCTGCACCGCATCCACCCTGAGCGAGCTGCCAGTTCAGCTGCTGGCTGGCAGAGACCGGGACGTAGGCACCATGCGCAGAACGAGCATCCGGCTGCAAGACCAAGTGGCCCCTGTTCTTCAACAAGAACACTGCAAGGAAAGGCAAGGGGCACTGACAGGAGTCCTCTTTGGGACCAGATCAGAGAGATGGACCAAAGCACAGCACCTCAGGATGCACTCTTGGTGGCAGAGCTGTGAGGAGCTGAAAGGAGTTAACACATTTCTGAGATTTGGGTCCTGGGGCGGGTGTGGGGACAGGGTGTACAGGGACTCCCCCTGGGTGGCAAAGCTGCCTGACTTGGCTTTGTATTTTTATATTCAACTCTTCAGCTGTACATTGGAATTGGGGCTCTTTGTGCCTGCCATGTGTTCAAATAAAATTGCAGGCTGGGCGTGGTGGCGCATGCTTGTAATCCCAGTACTTTGGGAGGCGGAGATCGGAGGATCCGGGTTCGAGGCCAGCCTCAGCTCTCTCTCTCTCTCTCTCTCTCTCTCTCTCTCTCTCCCTCTCTCCCCCTCTCCCTGTCTCTCTCTCTCTCTACCTAGTGAGGCCCTCCGCAACTTCGTGAGACCCGGTTTCAAAATAAAGTATAAAAAAAATAGGGCCAGGGGTGTGGCGCGGAGGTAGAACGCCCCTGGATTCAATCCCCGGTACCGCAATAAATAAATAAATAAATAAATAAATAAATAAATAAATAAATAAATAAAATTGCAGCTCCCAGGCCAAAGATTCGCTTTGCCTGGGATGGGGGTGGCTCTGGTGCTGCTGGCCCAGGTTCCTGCCCTGAAGGGCACATCCTTAGAGTATGGGCTGCATGGGGAGGGGCATCATCAGTGGAGGAACTTGTCATGGCTGTCTGGTGGGCCCAAACTGCATGGCTGCTTTCTGGTCGTGTAGCCACGGGCTGTGATTCAACTTCTAGTGCCTGGGTTTCTCACCTGGAAGACGTGAATTTCATAGTGGTCATCTCATGAGATGTGATGTATAGCTGCCCTTGTAGCTACACGTGTGTAGCATGGCCCTTGGAGGGCCATGACTCTTCACATGTTAGCCAACATTATCTCAGAGATGGTATTGGAGCACTTTGCCAGTGAGAGGGGAAACGACTTGAGGGTTGTAACCCCTAGCCCTTTTTTATGGTTTTTTGTTTGGGGTACTGGGGATTGAACCCAGGGGCATTCTACCTCTGAGCTATACCCCCAGCCCTATTTTTTATTTTCATTTTGAAACAGGGTCTCGCTAGGTTGATGAAGAGTTTCACTACTTGCTGAGGCTGTTCTCAAACCTATGATTCTCCTGTTTCAGCCTCCCAAGTACAGGGATTACAGGCATGTGCCATCAAGCCCGGCATGTTTTTTTGAAATAGGGTCTTGCTAGGTTGCCGAGAGTCTCACTAAGTTGATGAGGCTGTCCTCCAACCTGCGATCCTCCTGTCTCAGCCTCCCAAGTACTGGGATTACAGGCATGCGCCACCATGCCCAGCTGTGATTCCTGCTTTGAAAGAAGTCTTCTGGGTGCACCTGTTGAGGCCCTGGCATGTGATTCTAGGCAGATCCCACAAGGAGAGCAAATGTGTAAGGTGCACACACCAGGCTCGAGCAGCAGAGCTGGGGAGAATATAGTTCCCAGGGGCAGGCATGGTGCACATGTGTGCCCCAAGAGGTGCTGTCCACCATGGGCAGCAGAACCCCCAGCCAGGGGCCAGTGTGAGAGCATCTGAGGTAGTGGGCTGGGCTGGCCTCCCAAGCTGGTGTCCCATCCCTTGACTGATCCAGTCCCCATTCCTTTCCACTTCTCACCCTGCAGCAGGGTGTGTCTTGCTGGAGCCCAAGTGTGTCACCATCACTCCCCAGCATGGACACCTTCAGGGCACACCAAGCACTGCCCGGCTAAGGCCCAAGCGCCAGTGGTGGCTGGCAGGCCTGGCCCTCAGGGTAGCTTCCCCTAGAGCCTCCCTGCACCCAGCTCAATGCTTTGGCTTTCAGGTGTTATTTCTAACTGGAAGCCTTTCTTAGCCCTCTTTCCCTTACCCACGTTCTTCTATGTTGATAGCTTTAGTCAGCAGAGGAGGCCCTTCTGTGTCCCAAGCATTGTTCTAGATGTCAAGGGAAACCGAGGGAAAGTTACCACTTGGGGGAGACAAGTAATGAACCCATAAATGCCAGGAAGTGGCCAGTGCCTGGAGTAAAGAGGATGGGGCAGGGACTTGGAGAGAGCCATGGGCAGCACCTGAGTCCTCTGCGCCCTGTGTTGTTGGTGCTGCCCTCACCCCCGCCTCTGCTGTTAGACCCTGAAAAGCCACTCAGGTGGGCTGCCCAGGCCAGCGATCAGCAAGAGAGGCCAGGGTTCCTGGCCGTGGCTACCACGTGGACAGGTCCCCGTGGAACCGCTGCTTCTCTGACTCCTTCCCGCTCTCTTGCCTTCCAGTGGACATCCTCATCATGGATGATGACGACGTCCCCAGCTGGCCCCCAACCAAGCTGTCCTCACCCCAGTCCGCGCCCCCAGCTGGCCCCCCACCCCGGCCGCGGCCACCGGCCCCCTACATCTGCAACGAGTGCGGCAAGAGCTTCAGCCACTGGTCCAAGCTAACGCGGCACCAGCGCACGCACACGGGCGAGCGGCCCAACGCCTGCAGCGACTGCGGCAAGACCTTCTCGCAGAGCTCGCACCTGGTACAGCACCGGCGCATCCACACCGGGGAGAAGCCCTACGCCTGCTCCGAATGCGGCAAGCGCTTCAGCTGGAGCTCCAACCTTATGCAGCACCAGCGCATCCACACGGGCGAGAAGCCCTACGCCTGCCCCGACTGCGGCCGCAGCTTCACCCAGAGCAAGAGTCTGGCCAAGCACCGGCGCTCGCACAGCGGCCTCAAGCCCTTCGTGTGCCCACGCTGCGGCCGCGGCTTCAGCCAGCCCAAGAGCCTGGCGCGTCACCTGCGGCTGCACCCCGAGCTGTCGGGGCCCGGCGTGGCGGCCAAGGTGCTGGCGGCCAGCGTGCGCCGCGCCAAGGCGCCAGAGGAGGCGGCGGCGGCGGACGGCGAGATCGCCATCCCGGTGGGAGATGGCGAGGGGATCATTGTGGTGGGCGCGCCAGGCGAGGGCGCCGCGGCAGCCGCAGCTATGGCCAGTGCTGGAGCACGGGCGGCCGGGCCACGGTCGCGGCGCGCCCCGGCGCCCAAACCGTACGTGTGCGTGGAGTGTGGGAAGGGCTTCGGGCACGGGGCCGGGCTGCTGGCTCACCAGCGGGCGCAGCACGGGGACGGGCTGGGGGCGGCGGGCGGCGAGGAGCCCGCGCACATCTGCGTGGAGTGCGGCGAGGGCTTCGTGCAGGGCGCTGCGCTCCGGAGACACAAGAAGATCCACGCGGTGGGCGCGCCATCCGTCTGCAGCAGCTGCGGACAGAGCTTCTACCGGGCAGCCACGGGGGAGGACGAGGACGAGAACGAGGCGACGGGTGGGCGGTGCACAGAGTGCCGGGGCCTGGAGGGCCGGTAGGGGCGGGGGCGCCCGGGGGGTGGGCAGGGCCCCTCGGGCTTGGCGGGGACGAGCGAGACCGAGAGACCCAGGGAGAAATGGACAGAGGGGTGCGAAGGCCGACCGGTGGCATCCTCATCTCCCCTCCTACTTGGCCGGCAATGTCAGCAGGAGGACCTGTGGTCACTAGGGCAAGCTCACGTCTCAAGATTGCCCGCACCTTCAAACCCTGCCTAACCTGCCTGCCCTTTCTGGGCTCTCTGCTGAGAACCAGAGGTAGTGTGTGAGAGAACCATAGAGACCGAGGAGGCCCTCTGGCGAGAGGCTGTCCCTTTCTCTTCCCCCACTGGGGTGTTGAAAGGAGCAAGGGGAAGCTGTCCCTTTGCATATAGAGGGTCCTGGAGAGGGAAGGGGAAGAGGGGCCCTTTGCCCTTTTAGAGTTTTCTTTTAATCATACCCACCCTGACCCCTCCCATCCATTATTTTTTCTGCCCTGCGGGTCCTATCGATTTTATATCCCAAGTCGTTCCTTCCCCTTCCTGGATTTGGGGTAGCAGAGGAGTGAAGCAGAACTAGTCCCCTGCACCCAGTGTAGTGCTACCTCCTTCAGAGGATGGGGGCTCCGGATCTATTCCTTGGCCCGAGCGTGATGGAAGAAGGGTTTTGGGGGCAATAAACCACACTATTCAATTGTCCCTGCGCTGCGTGGTTCTTGAGTTTGGGAGAAAGAAGGGCAAGAGACTAGGTGGAGCTGCCCACACCTCGGTGGCAAGGGGGGGGGGGACGTGGACTGTCCCTTTGCATATAGAGGGTCCTGGAGAGGGAAAGGGAAGAGGGGTGATCAACGCATTCCATCCTATCTGGAGCCTGGGCCACCACCCGAGACCTGGGAGGCTGCGGTGAGAGCCCCACCAAGGGGTGTTTTAAACCTGGTGGGACACTGTTGCTGATGCAGAGGCAACTAGAGGGTACTGCAGGTTTCTCTTACCATGGTGGAGAAGAGGGGGAGAGGAGTTTCATACCAGAGGGGAGCTGGATGAGAAAGTGAGTTCCAGTTTGAGCCCTGAATCTGCCCTTTAGTGACTGCCCTGCCGTCCTTGAACAGGTTATGCCCTCTCTGGAGGATAAGGGGCTCAATAATGAAGACTGCAACAGGGATGGGGCATTTTCCATGGACGAGGGGGTAGCAGTGCCTGCAGGCCTGAAGAGCTTGGTTCCAGCCAGCATTCTCAATGCTCTGACCCAAACACCGGCATGCAAAACTTAGAAGACTTTGATTTGCTCACAGTTCTGGAGCAGTCCATGTTAGACTGGGGCTGCAGCTCCTCAGGACATAATGGCGGGGAGCAGAGAGCAAGGGTGGGAGCTGTCAGCTCATGGAGGCAGGGGAGAGAGAAGAAAGGCAAGTGGCAGCAGCTGCTGGGAAGCACTGTACCTGGCCATGCCCCTGGGGAACTTTCTGGGACAGCCATGTCTGGCCTCTGAACATGGCTGCCTAGTCCAATACATGAGATATTGGGAACGTTTAAAATCCAAACCACACATGTGTGTTCCCAGGCGGTCATTGCTTGGCCTGCATTGGGGTATTAAGCTCAGCTGATTGGGAAGTCTCGGATCTCTCTAAAGGAGGGGTGGGATTGCTTGTTGGGAGTGGGCACATATTGGTGGAGACTGGGCAAACACTACTCCGTGTTCTTCATCCCTTTTGCTGAGTGCTGATCTTGGGCACTTTCAGAGGCCTGGGAGGCAAGGGAGGTGCCTGTTGTGGTAGGAATAACCTAGATTGAGGAAGACTCAGTCTTTACCCTGCCTTACAGGCTGTGTGGTCCTGGGTAAGTGGACTAACCTCTCTGACCCTGTTTCCTCCCCAGCCAAAAGAAGAGCTTACCTGCTTCATAGGCTTTGGGGAGGGATCCAAGTCACAGAGCTCCCCACGCCTTTCCAGGCAGGAGCGGCATATAGAGATGAGAAGCCAGGACTCAGATCCTGGCTCTGTGCTTAACCCGCTAGGCTTCAGTTTACTTCACCTAATGTAGGGATCTACTTAATAGAGAAATCAGTAAGCCAGCATGTCCATGCACTCGTACAGTTTCCCCAGCACTGGACCAGGCTCTTCACATAGGCTATTGAGCCACATTGCAGTCAACAGATGTCTTGAGCCCCGGCTTGGTGCCCATGAGGCCCCGCCTTGGGTGCTCAGGGGAAGGAGGAAGAGACATTCTTTTCTCGAAGAGCTTCCCACAAATCCATGACATAGCTGTCCACATACCACGCAGGTGGACAAAATGAGGGCAAGCAAGGCCAGGCGACCTTTCCAGGTTGGTGGAGCAATATCAACAGTGGTGGTAGAAATGGCACCTGCTAGCTGGGTATGGTGGCACATGACTGTAATCCCAGTACTTGGGAGGCTGAGACAGGACGATTGCAGCTTCGAGGTTCGCCTTAACTTAGTAGGCCCTCAGCAACTTAGTGAGACCCTGTTTCAAAATAAAAAAATAGGGTGGGGTGGAGCTCAGAGGCAGAATGCTCTCTGGGTTCAATCCTGTCTGTCTGTGTCTCTCTCACACACACACACCACCTTCTACCATTTTGTGGTGCTCACTTTGGTGCCACCCATACCGTTTGGTCATTTCATGCCTGTTACTGACACCCTCATCACGCAGACCCTTCTGCTGCTGAAGCTGGTACAAAGAGATGAAGCGAGCCGTCCAAGAGCCCAGTTGGTAAAGCAGTAGAACCTCCATTGGAACCAAAGCCCCGAGCCCACACACCCTCCTGAGTCAACTGATTACCTCCCTGTCCTTGCTTACTGAGCACATACTACGGGCCAGGGACACGGCGGTGGCCTCAACAGCCACCATCTCTGCCCCCTAGAGCTCATCACTTCAGGCGAGGGGAGGACACATCTGCCAAGAACTGAAGGATAAATTGGTTCACAGGAGGCAGGACGGGGAGAAAGTCTAGGTGTAGGAAGGTGTGACAGGCGCTTGCCAAGAGAAGGGGGCTGTGGGAACAGACAGACGTGGGACCAAGGGGCCTTTCTGCCAACTTCCTTCCTGGTTGGAATGCAGTGTTCATCTGGAAGTGTTTATTCCATGGGTCCCAGTTTCCACAGGTGTCCTAGGGAGTGTGGGCTCTGGGGAGTGTTGGTATGTGGAAAAGGCAGGGTTCTATGTGCAGGTGACAGGAACATGCTATATTCAGGTTTTCTAATATGAAGCGCAGTGCTTGGCACATGGAGGGTGCTGAGCCAAGATTCTGTTGTCTGGATGAATTATAAGACAAGCACCCACCCCACAGCTTTTGTGATCCTGCATAGCAGGGCAGGCATGGGACCAGGTAGGTTAGAATATGCAGTGTTTGCTTGCTTTCTCTTCCTCCCTCCCTTTTGGGGGGGGGTGTTACTGGAGATTGAACCCAGGGGCACTCTAAGACCTCTGAGCTAAACCCCCAGCCCTTTGAAACAGGGTTTCGCTAAGTTGCTGAGGCTGACTTGGAACCTGTGAGCCTCCTGTCTCTGCCTCCCAAGTACTGGGATTATAGGTATGCACCACCACACCTGGCTTTATCTTCTGTCTTTATCCTCTATCTACATGGTATCTGTCAACTAGCTGTGTATCTTTGTTCCATAGTGGCCTATGTACATCTGTCTTATTTCTCTTAATGTCATCAGAACCTCTGTGTTCCTATAGTGTCTTGTGTGGCTAGGTCCTGGCTCATGCAATTAGCTTGCTTCCAGCCATCTGCTGCGATCACAGGTTATCTAGGCTCTCTTGGCATCTAGGAACTGCATGTGCACTTGAATTCTGCAATAAGACTGTATTACTCCCAAGAGGTTAGACTGACTTATTGCCCCCCCCCCACCAGTATAGGCAGTGACCGCCTCCCACCTGCCCGCCCTCCTCTCCTCCTCTCTGTGAGGACACAGTGCTCTACCACCACCTAGTGTGCTTAGGGGGAAATCCAGGAGTGCCAGAACAGCCCAACCCTGTGCAGGGGGATTAACTAAACCTGGAAGCCTTTACTCAAGGACTATTACGTGACACCAGAAACTTCTCTTGGTCACCTATGCCAGGTACACTGCTGGGGCCGAAAGCATCAAAACTATATTGCAGCTTGCTGGGCATGGTGACACACACATGTAATCCCAGTACTTGGGAGGCTGAGACAGGAGGATCGCAGGTTTGAGACCAGCCTCAGCAACTTGCAAGAGTGTTAGCAACCTAGCAAGACCCTGTTTCAAAATAAACAAGGCAGCTGGGCATGGTGGCCCATGCCTGAATCCCAGTATTTTTGAGGCTGAGAAAGGAGGATTACAGGTTCAAGGTCAGTATCAGCAACTTAGCAAAACCTTGTTTCAATAAAAGGGGGGGGGCTCAGGGTGCAGCTCAAAGGTAAAATGCCCCTGGGGTTAATTCCCTACACCAAAAAACAAAATAAAACAATGGCTGGGAGTATAGCTCAGAGGTAGAATGCCCCTGGATTCCATTCCCAGTACCCAAAACAAAACAACAAAAAAACTGCTGTGGCTTCACACACACCTTGACACCCAGCTACAGGGTGTGTCCAGGCAGGTGGAAGTGAGGAGAGGACCTGGGGGGTTAAGAGCCAAGAACCAGGGAGGAGGCAGCACCCACCCAGCCGCACCTGTGGCAGGACAACATGCCAAGGCAATGTGCTGGTTTATTATTATTCTTTGTGGTACCGGGGATGGAACCCAGGGCATTCTATCTCTGAGCTACACCCCTAGCCCTGTTTTGTTTTGAAACAGGGTCCCTCTAGGTTGCTAAGAATCTTGCTAAGTTTCTGAGGCTGGTCTCGAAACTGTGATCTCCTCCTGTCTCAGCCTCCCAAATACTGGGACTAATGCACTGGTTTTGCCAAGATCGCCCCCCTGGGGAGAGTCCCTTGTCCTGCCACCGCCACTCCTTCCCATGCAGCAAATTTATTTTACTTTATTTTGGCGGTACTGGGGAATTGAACCCAGGGGCATTCTATCTCCGAGCTACACCCCCAGCCCTATTTTTTATTCTTTATTTTGAAACAGGGTCTCATTAGGTTGCAGAGGGCCTCACTAAGTAGCTGAGGCTGGCCGCAAACCTGCGATCCTCCTGTCTCAGCCTCCCAAGTACTGGGATTACAAGCGTGCGCCACCATGCCCAACTTCCATGCAGCAAATTTAAAAATAGTGACTGCACAATTGGGGTATAAGCACCAAATGGACTGAGCACAGGTATCAACTCTGGAATGTCCTTTGAGAAGCCTCTTTCCAGAAGTCAGTGTGGGGAACCAGGTGAAGGGACCCTGCTCCCCAGAGCATCTCCAGTTCCTCGGCCCCGGCAGCCTGCAGTCAGCGGCCCGAGCTTCCAGGTCCTCCTGCTGGACTCCCGCTCATGTCTTCAGAGAGGTGGGAAGTTGCCCAAGGCCTGGTAGGTGTCTTTTCCTATCTTACATCTTACCAGTGGCTTTCCTTTTTTTTTTTTTTCGCACTGGGGATTGAACCCAGGGACATTCTACCTCTGAGCTACACCCCCAGCACTTTTTTTTAAAAAAAATTGAAACAGGGTCTTGCTAAGTTGCTCAGACTAGCCTGTGATCCTCTTGTCTCAGCTTCCCAAGTACTGGGATTACAGGAGTTCAGCAGCTCTGTTTTCTATGAAAAGTTCAGATAGGCTGGGCACAAGCCTGTAATCTCAGTACTTGGGAAGCTGAGACAGGAAGATAACACCCCTGTACTAAACAGTGTACCTCTGAACTAAAACCCCAGCACTTTAAAAAAATTTTTTTCTTTTTGGCGGTACCAGGGACCCAGCTCTATTTTTATCCTTTATTTTGAAACAGGGTGTCACTGAGTTGCAGAGGGCCTAAATAGCTGAGGCTGGCCGCGAACCCGGATCCTCCAGTCTCAGCCTCCCAAGTACTGGGAATACAAGTATGCGCCACCATGCCCAGCCCTTTTAAAATTTTGAAACAGGGTCTTACTAAGTTGCTGAGGCTGGCCTCGAACCTGTGATCCTGTCTCAGCCTCCTAAATACTGGGATTACAGCCTGCCTTGCTCAGAGACTGTGGCAAACCAGTTTTTTGTTTTTGTGGTACTGGGGATTGAACCCAGGGGGATTCTACCTCTGAGCTACGCTCCAGCTCCACTTTATTTTGAAACAGGGTCTAGATTGCGGAGGGCCTTGCTAAGTTGCTGAGGCTGGCTGCAAACCTGCGATCCTCTTTTCGCAGCCTCCCAAGTACTGAGATTATAGGCACGCACCACCATACCCAGCTTTTTTTTTTCTTTTTGGTACTAGGGATTGAACCCAGGGGCATTCTACCTCTTAGCTACACCTCCAGCCCTTTATTTTGAAAAAGGGTCTAAGTTGGTGAGGCCAGCCTTGAACCTGTAATGCTCATGTCTCAGCCTCCCAAATTCTAGAATTACAGGTGTGTACCACAGTGACCAGCTAGACCAGCTCTTCTTTATTGCACTAAGCAATAACTTCAGGTTTTTGTTTTGTGTGTGTGTGTGTGTGTGTGTGTGGTTCTGAGGATTGAACCCAGGAGCATTCTACCTATTAGCTATACCCCCAGCCTATTTTATTTTTTATTCTGAAAAAGGGTCTAAGTTGCTGAGTGCAACAGTAAATTGCTGAGGCTGGCCTCAAAATTGTGATCCTGTCTCAGCCTCTCCAGTATTGGGATTACAGGTGTGCACCACCACGCCCAGCTAATAACTTTAGCTTTGTGTCTATAGGTCAGAGATGGAACGTCTCACCATCCTTTGATATCAGATAGTGTTTTAGAACCAGCAAGTGTGTTATCCAGGACCTAAGTCCTCCCAACCCCTGTTCTTACATCACAGCCCCGGGATGGTCAAGATGGCCACTTGCTACTTTTTTGAATGCTCAGTGTTTAATTTATTCCCTCTGTGTCCTCTAAGGCAGGACAGACATAGATGCTGAGGTCCCATGACTTGAAGGTCACAAGCCTTCAAATGCAGTCACCAAGTTACATCAGACCAGAAGAATCACTACCATTGAGGGGTGTGTGGGATTCAGACCACCCTCTATCCCTCTCCACCCTGGCACAACTTGCTCTGAGAAAACAACTTTCAAGTCCCTCCATCAGATGGGCATGGGCAGGGAGGGTTGATGTCTTCAGTTTTTCCACCAGAACCGGCCATCTTCATTGAGAGAATACCAACTACCATCAATGACCAGGTAGGGCTTCAGCAGCTGCACCTCCTCCAGCTGTTTTCTTATCTGCGCAGGGTATTGCTGCTTCCACAGGCTGGGTCAGAAAAGGAGTTCATTATGGTGAGACAGGGCTTTTGACTCCGCCCCCTTTATTTCATTCATTCATTCATTTTTATGGTACTAGGGATTTAACCCAGAGGCATTCTACCTCTGAGCTACACCCCTGGCCCTATTTTATTTTTTTAAACAGGGTCTAAGTTGCGGAGGGCCTCACTAAGTTGCTGAGACTGGCCTTGAACATGTGATCCTCCTCTCTCAGCCTCCCATTTACTGGGATTACAAGTGTGCACCACTACTCCTGGCTGCCCCCTTTATTTTGAAATGGGGTCTCACTAAGTTGCTGAGGCTGGCCTTGAACCTGTGAGCCTCCTGTCTCAGCTTCCCAAGCACTGGGATTACAGGCATGTGCCACCACGCCTAATTTTTACTTTTTTGTGGTACTGGGGACTGAACCTAGGGGCATTCTACCTCTGAACTACACCCCCAGTCCTATTTTTATTCTTTATTTTGAAACAGGGTCTCACTAAATTGTGGAGGGACTCACTAATTAGTGTAGCTGAGGCTGCCTGCAAGTCTGCGATCCTCCTGTCTCAGCCTCCCAAGTACTAGGATTACAAACGTGCACCACCATGCCCTGCTTAATTTTTATCTTTGAGCATAAATATTCATATATTATCTCTCCACCCTCCCCAACCCACTCCAAAGTAAGCTCCCTGAGGTCAGGCATCTTATGTCTCTATATATCCCTGGGTCCCAGTGTCCAACATGGGGCCTGGAACATAGCAGGCTTCCACTGTTTGGATAAAGATCTAGTTGCTGAGCCACGGTCCAGTGCTCTCAGCAACCATGTCTCTACTACCTAGCCTGTGAGAGAAGCAGGCCTGTACTTCAGAGGACAACTGCTAGGGACTTACCCAATGATTTGTAGATTACACGTGGGTTGTGTGAAGGCCGAACACAGCTTCATTATCCCTTCTGGACTGAAATCATTCCGCACCAGGTTGAGGCTGGCCAGGTGCTGGTGGCAAGAGAGGGCCGAGGACAGTGCCTCGCAGGAATCAGAAGTCAGTCCACATGCTTCCAACCTGCAGTGCCAGGATGCCCAAGAAAACCCCCAAAGATCAATGCTGACCCTTCAGCAGCACCTGTGAATTTTACCTTCATGGTTAAGAAGGGAAAGAAGGGAAGGAGGAAAAGGAGGGAGGGAAAGAAAAGGAAGGAGGGAAGGAAGCTAGGCATGGTGGCACATGCCTGTAATCCCGGTACTTGGGAGGCTGAGACAGGAGGATCCCAGGTTCAAGGCCAGCCTCAGAAACTTAGCAAGACTCTGTTTCAAAATTAAAAAATAAAAAAAAGGGCTGGGGGTGTAGCTCAGAGGAAGAATGCTCCTAGGTTCAATCCCTAGTACCAAAAAAAAAAAAAAAAGCCATCAATGTCTTCTGACTGCACACGATCCCAATGAGCCCTTGTCTGTTTTTAGAATGTGCAATTCTCAGCTACCTGAAAGCAGGTGCTGAGAGGGTGGAAAATACAGTTAACTAATGCCTGGAATATCTGTAGGTGAACGTGCCAAGTGCAGAAGGCTAAAGGAGAGATGGTGTTTGAAAGAGACTGATAAAAATAATAGAATGCAGAAGCTAGAGGGCTAAAAAGGGAACTAAAGATGGGATGTGACCGGGCAGAGAGAGGTTAAGAGAAATGAAGTAAATTGAACTGAAGAGAATTATTTTAAAATAAAAAGGAGCCGGGCGTGGTGGCACACACTTGTAATCCCAGTACTTGGGAGGCTGAGACAGGAGGATCGCAGGTTCACGGCCAGCCTCAGCTACTTAGTGAGGCCTCCGCAACTTAGTGAGACCCTGTTTCAAAATAAAGAATAAAAATTAGGGCTGGGGGTGTAGCTCAGAGGTAGAATGCCCCTGGGTTCAATCCCCAGTACCACAAAAATAAATAAAATAAAATAAAAAGGGCTGGGGGTACAGCTCTGAGGCAGAATGCCCCTGTGTTTAATGTCCAGTACCAAAAACAAAACAAAAAAAGGGCTTATGCTTTCCATCTCTATAGATGTGACCATTATGGATTATTTCACACGAATGGAATCAGAACACACACAACCTTTTATATCTGGTTCCTTCTACTTAGCATGTTCCCAAGGTTCACCCATGTTGTAGCATGTGCTTATGCAGCCGAACCATGTTCCACTGCATGGGAAGTCACTTTGAGTGATACTAGGGATGGAACGCAGGGGCATTCTACCTCCAAGCTACACCCCCACCCTCAGCCCTTTTTATTTTTAATTTTTTCATTTTGAAACAGGGTCTTGTTAAGTTGCTGAGTCTCACTAAGTTGCTGAGGTTGGCCTCAAGCCTGTGATCCTCCTGTCAGGAGGATCCTGTCATCCTTCAGCCTCCCAAATACTGAAGTTACAGGTGTGCTGAATATTTGAGGGCTATCCATTCCCAGACCCTGTTCTCAAGCACATGCTGTCCCATTCCTCTCATACACAGGGGCTGAGCTGGCATTTATGCCCAGACCCCGATTCTCTAAGGTTGTGTTCTAACTTAACAGAGTCATGAAAATCAGACATCCTTCATGTTCAAGCAACTTCATGCTTGGGTTCTCCCGCTGCCTCTGAGCTCAGCCCTGGCAATCCCAGGAAGTTACCCGAGCCTCCTCAGAGCACTGCTCTCCTTCTTCAGTCCGTCACACAGTACCGTGACTCCGCTGTTACCGAGAGCATTGGCAGCAAGATCCAAACTCCTGAGGTGTGTGTTTCTTGCAATCACACCGAATAGGTTCTTGCAGCAACCTGAGGTAAGATGACAATTCACCACCCTGCAAGAGACATGAGAAAGATCCTTGCCTTCTGGGGAAAAATGCTAAATCAGGTAATGTTCAGAAACCTCAGAGCTGGGCATGGTGGCACACACCTGTAATCCCAGTACTTGGGAGGCTGAGACAGGAGGGTCACAGATTTGAGGCCAGCCTCAGCAACCTAGCAAGACTGTTTCATAGTAAAATAGGAAGCCAGGCATGGTGGTACACACTTGTAATCCCAGTACTTGGGACACTGGGACAGGAGGGATCACAGGTTTGAGGACAGCCTCAGTAAGTAGTGAGATTCTCAGCTACCTAGTGAGACCCTGTTTAAAAAAAAAATAGGGCTGGGGGTGTAGCTCAGAGGTAGAATGCCCCTGGGTTCAATCCCCAGTGCCACATACACACACACACACACACACACACACACACACACACACACACACAAATAGGGCTGGGGGTGTAGATCAGTGGTAGAACATTACTGGGTTCAATCCCCATTGTCAAAACAACAAGAACAATAAAAACAAAAGCACTGGACATAAGGTAAATATCCAGCATTAGGGGATTTTAAAAGTTATGTTCCGCATTAAATGGAATACTATATCATGCTTTGTTATAACCCACATATCCTCAAAGGCAGAATGTGAGACAAAGCCAAGGTTTCGGATTCCTGGATGTTCTAATTCCCCACAGGATGTGACTGGCAGTGGGGGGACTATAAGAGATTAGACATACAAAATGCTTAGAGTCGTGAACCTGCCACATATACGAATATATTAAGCACTGACTGCTGGGATCCCTTCTTTGCACAATAGTAAATGCACTTGTGCACAGAAGGAAAGAGAACCCCAGGAGACAGTCAACCGAAACGCTAACAGTGATGACCGCTGGGTTTTGAGACTGAAGATTGATTTCTGCTCGTTAACATCTTTTAATTTTCCCATAATCTGTTTAATGTTGGAATACTCCTAGTGAACAGAAGCATGCCAGCAATAGGGGAAGAAACTTGAGACCCAGGGGAAAGAGATTAGAAGATACAGAAGTATTCCCCTCTTCCTTCCCTCCCGAAACAGATGAATGGCTAAAGATAGGGATCAAGGGTACCCAGAACTCATGCCCTGCCTCGGGGTTCCTAATAGAGCAATTTCTCTGCTGCAGTAAGCACATTAATTTACCCAGCGTGCCTGCGGGAAGAGGAGCAACAGTTGACTGCAAACTAGGTTTTGGTTCTGGTCCCCCTGCTCATATCTCTTCTAGGAACCCCAGGCCCCAGTATGGCAGAGATAGCCCTCAGGGACCACGGTACTCACTCCAGGTCCTGGAGACAGCAGGATGGGTCCCTCATGGCCTCGCACAGGAGCTTCATCCCTTCATCTCCGAAGGGGTTTCCGCTAAGGCTCAGATGCAGGAGCCGCTTGCTGTTCATCAGCGCAAACCCCAGGAAACCGCAGCTGGCCACGTCCAGGCTGCACTGGTTCAGTCTGTGGGACACATGGAGAAAGAGGGGGGTCATGCCTGCTCCTTGGCAGGAAGGGAGTCCTATCTGTCATTAAGATGGTCCTTATGTGCTGTGCATGGTGGCGCCTGCCAGTAATCCAGTACTTGGGAGACTGAGAAAGGAGGATTGCAGGTTCG
The DNA here is from genome assembly GCA_004027185.1 of Glis glis. Classification (NCBI taxonomy): domain Eukaryota; kingdom Metazoa; phylum Chordata; class Mammalia; order Rodentia; family Gliridae; genus Glis; species Glis glis. The sequence goes on along the minus strand of PVJS01011333.1, from coordinate 11,919 downwards.
AAGCCAGTCTCAGCAACTTAGCTAGACCCTCAGCGACCTAGTGAGACCCTGTTTCAAAATAAAAAATAAAACAGGGTTGGGGGTGAGGCTCAGAGGTACAGCGCACCTGAATACAACCCTTAAATGACAGGATAATCATGAAACACTTGGCACAGTGACCAGCTAAATGCTGTTTTCTTTGACCTCTTTTGAACGTTCCTTCACATTCCGTGTACTAGTGTCCTATGGCTGCTATTAACAAGTGACCACAATCTTAGCTGCTTAAAACACAAATTATTTTTTGTGGTACCAAGGGTTGAACCCAGGAGCGTTCTACCTCTGAGCTACACCCCCAGCCCTTTTTATTTTTATTTATTTATTTATTTTTGCGGTGCTGGGGATTGAACGCAGGGGCGTTCTACCTCTGCGCTATGCCCCCGGCCCTATTTTTTATACTTTATTTTGAAACCGGGTCTCACGAAGTTGTGGAGGGCCTCACTAAGGAGGGAGGGAGGGAGGGAGGGAGAGAGAGAGGGAGGGAGGGAGGGAGAGAGAGAGAGAGAGAGTGCGAGCGAGAGAGAGAGAGAGAGAGAGAGAGACGGAGAGAGAGCAAGAGAGCTGAGGCTGGCCGCGAACCTGGATCCTCCGGTCTCCGCCTCCCAAAGTACTGGGATTACAAGCGTGCGCCACCATGCCCGGCTTATTTTTTATTTTGAAACAGGCTCTCCCTAAGTTGCTAAGGCTTGTCTTGAACTTGCAATCCTCCTGTCTCTGCCTCCCAAGTACTAGGATTACAGGTGTGTGCATCACCATGCCAGGCTCAAGTCCCTTCACTGTAACAATTCCCACACTCCCCGCTTTGGGACTCATGCTGTTAGGACACTGAGGTCCTCCCATGAGCCACGCCAAACTCACATCAGGCTCTGGAGATGGCTGTCGGGGAGCCTAATGGATCGACACAGCAGGCGCACCCCATCGCTTCCCATGTGGTTGTTGGACAGGCACAGGCGTGTCAGGCTCTGGTTACTGTTGAGGGCTGAGGCCAGGTTCCGGCAGCCAACAGCCGTGAGACCACAGTTGTCGAGTCTGCAAGGAGAGCCAGAAGGATGTGGCAAGAGTGTTCTTTTTTTTTTTAAGGTACTGGGAATGGAACCCAGGGGCCCTCTACCACTGACCTATACCCCCAACCCTTTAAATTTTTTTTAAATTTTGAAATAGGGTCCCACTAAGTTGCAGAGGCTGGTCTCAAACTTGCAATCCTCCTGTCTCAGTCTCCCATGTACTGAGATTACAGTTGTGCACCACTAAGCCTGGCACAAGCTGTGTTCTTAAGCTTCCTTTCTTCCTTCCCTGCAAGGCTCTGCCATTATTTATACTGGGATTGAATCCAGGGGCATTCTACACCTCCGAGCTATACCCCTGGATCCTTTTTTATTTTCTATTTTGAAACAGGGTCTCACTAAGTTGCTGAGGCTGGCCTCAAACCTGTGATTCTCCTGTCTCAGCCTCCCAAGTACCAGGTTACAGGTGTGCCTCATCGCACACAGCTGACCCTCCTTTTTTTTCTGAGCCAGTCTGAGCCCAGATCCCATGTTCTCTGGTCTGGACTTGGCTGGTAGTAGGAAGCCTGCCCGCCCTACGCCCTTTTCAGTCCCTGGGTGAGTGTGTCTCCCCAGGTGGGGCATGGAGCATTAGCAGACCTGCCTACACACCCAAAGCCTCTGGCCCTGGAGAGCTTCATCCATACAGAAGGTCCCTGGTTGATTTCTGCTGCTCTCTACCTCAGCTTAGCATTCAGAGCAAAGACAGATGTTATTCACTGTGTCTCCTTATGCCCAGACCTTGGGGCACTCCCCTGGGGTTCCCACTCCCATCCTCAACTGGGGGTTGGGCATCAGCGGGTCCCACATCCTGTGGAGATCTCAGGTAGCCAGGTGAGAGGAAGGCAACCCACATGAGTTCCCTCAGGGCGCACTGTGAGGCATTCAAGGCTTTGCAGAGTGGCTTCATGCCCTCTTCTGTCGCTTGATTTCCTGCCAGGCCAAGGGATTTTAGGCTGGTGGAGGTATTAAGGATCTGGGAGATCATCAAGTAAGAGGCGGAGGTTAATCCACAGGAATTCAGCCTGCAGAGACAGAAAACATGGACCTTGCCTTGGCTTCCCCAGCGCCACCCATCTCCACCTCTGCTCAGTGCACGCCAGCTCCCCTGGCAGTTTTTCTGGTCCTGGGACACCGTGTGCTCTGCATCTCAGGGTCTGAGCACCAGTCACTCCTTCCCTTGGCAGCACCCCTGACCCTGGCCCTGACCCCAGGTCTCCACGTAGTTTATTTCCTCACTCAGGTCTCCTGATCTTGCCTCCTTGAAGCAAGGCTGACTCCCTGCCTTAAACCACCACCTCATCCCTCTTCCCTCTCCCCAGGCGGATTCTGTTCATGGTGATGATCATCACCAGCTGATGGGGTGTGTGTGTGTGTGTGTGTGTGTGTGTGTGTGTGTGTGTATTACTGGGGATTGAACCCAGGGGCATTCTACCTCCGAGCTACACCTCCAGTCCTATTTTATTAATTTTTATTTTGAAACACAGTATTGCTAGGTTGATGAGAGTCTTACTACTTGCTGAGGATGTTCTTGAATCTGCAATCCTCCTGTCTCAGCTGCCCAAGTGCTGGGATTACAAGTGTGTGCCAACATACAAGGCTCTGACGTTTTTTGTATGAATATTTGAACTTGTTACTGACACCTATCTGCCTACAGTGTCACTTCTGTGAGGGCAGAGACCTGGCTGGCCTTGTCCTCTTTGTTATCATGAGCATCTATAAGAGTGCCTGGTACACAGAAAGCACCAAGCATTTGCTGAAAGGCATAACCTCCAGGGACAACCTGCAGTGAGTGTGAAAGCAGAATGTGCATCGACCCCATCATTCTACCTCTGAGTCTGATGTTAATTATCTTTTTTTTTTTTTTTGCGGTACTGGGGATTGAACCCAGGGGCTTCTACCTCTGAGCTACACCCCCAGCCCTATTTTTTATTCTTTATTTTGAAACAGGGTCTCACTAAATTGCAGAGGGCCTCACTAAGTAGCTGAGGTTGGCCGCGAACCTAGATCCTCCAGTCTCAGCCTCCCAAGTACTAGGATTACAAGCATGCACCACTACGCCCGGCTTATCTTTTTTTCTCTGTGATGCTGGGGATTGAACCCAGGGGCATTCTACCTCCAAGCTGCATCCCCATCCCTATTTTTTTATTTGGAAGCAGAGTCTTGCTAAGTTGCTGAGAGCCTTGCTAAGTTGCCGAGGCTGGCTTCAAACTTGCGATCCTCCTGGCTCAGTCTTCCAAGTACTGGGATTACAGGCAGGCGCCATCATGCCATGCCTATTTTAACTATTCTTTTTTTTTTTTTTTTGCGGTACCGGGGGTTGAACGCAGGGGCGTTCTACCTCCACGCTACGCCCCTGGCCCTATTTTTTATACTTTATTTTGAAACCGGGTCTCACGAAGTTGCGGAAGGCCTCACTAAGTAGAAAGAGAGAGAGAGAGAGAGAGACAGAGACAGAGACAGTGAGAGAGACAGACAGACAGTGAGAGAGAGAGAGACAGTGAGAGAGAGAGAGAGAGAAAGCTGAGGCTGGCCGCGAACACAGATCCTCTGGTCTCCGCCTCCCAAAGTACTGGGATTACAAGCGTGCGCCACCACGCCCGGCCCATTTTAACTATTCTTAACCGTACAATCCAGTGCATTCACAGGGTTGTGCCACCCTCACCACCATCCATCTCCAGAACTTTCTATCTCCCAGCTCTCTAATACTTTTGTAACTTCCTGTGAATAATTACTTCAAAATAAGAAGAGAAAATACAAGCCATACCCTAATGACTCACCTCAAAGTCTCCAGCAAACAGTGTGGGTGTCTCAAGGCCTCGCACGCAACCTTGACATCGCAGTCCCTCAGCGGAGTGCTGCCCAGGTTCAGATATTTTATGTTACAGTTGCTGATAAGGGCCATCCAGAGATAGTGGAGGCCAGGGGTGACATCTGCTTTTTTAAATCTGCAGGAGAGCGAAGAGAAAAGATGAACTAGACACTGGCAATATTTACTTGCACCTGAATTTCTCCTTGCCCTTTTTCATTCCAATGCTCCAATTTCTAATTATTTGCATTTAATTTTTTTATGCTAGGAATTGAACCCAGGGGCGTTCTATCTCTGAGCTACACCCCCCAGCCCTTTTTATTTTTTGTTTTGAAATGAGGATCTCACTAAGTTGCTGAGGCTGGCCTCAAACCTGCAGTCCTGTCTCAGCCTCCCAAGTACTAGGATTACAGGCATGCACCACCATGCCTGGCCCACACATTTGTTGCTTTGTTCATTAGGCCACAATCATTAAGGACTGACTTAAAAGGGTCCCAGAAGTCATGCACTTTGACATTACTATTGCCTCCTGTCCTATCATTGGCCTGAAATGAGTTCCCCTCACCCTCTCCCCTACTAATCAACTCCTCTGAATTCTTTCAGAACCCAAAATAAATAAACCTGCTTCAGTAATCTCTTCCTGAGCGGGGCATGCCTATAATCCCAGTACTTGAGAGGCTGAGATGGAAAGATTGCAGGGTTGAGGCCAGCCTCAGCAACTTAGCCAGACCCTGTTTCAAAATAAAAAAATAAAAAGGGGTGGGGATGTAGCTTGGATGTAGATTGCCCCCAGGTTCAAGCACCAGTACCAAATAAATAAATAAGGCTGGGGTGTAGCTCAGAGGTAGAATGCACCTGGGTTCAAGCCCCAGTACCAAATATAAAATAAATAAAGCCAGGCGTGGTGGCACACGCTTATAATCCCAGTATTTGGGAGGCGGAGACCAGAGGATCCGGGTTCGCGGTCAGCTGCAGCTACTTAGTGAAGCCCTCCGCAACTTCATGAGACCCGGTTTCAAAATAAAGGATAAAAAGTAGGGCCGGGGGTATAGCTTGGAGGTAGAATGCCCCTGGGCTCAATTCCCAGTACCACACACACACACACACACACACACACAGAATGCACCTGTGTTCTATCTCCACTACTACCAAAAAAAAAAAAAAACAAAATCAAAAAACCAAAAAACAACTCTTCCCTATGGTCTTTAGTCACTCCCCATTCTGTACTTTCAGGAACTTGGTTCCTACATCTTTCATAGCACTGTCCCCTCAGGATAGTCTGTGGGGTTGCAGATAGGCCTTCTCTCAGCAGGTGAGGGAGGAGCACCTGACACTACCAGGGCTGGGCAGCCTTACATCAGATTCTGTATCTTGCAGGTCGGCTGCCTCAGCTTGATGCAGAGGGACTTCATGGCCCATTCATTCAGGACACTGGTCCCCAGGTCGAGCTGCTGCAGGTTCGGGTGGGAGCTGAGCACAGAGCAGAACCTTTCCCACCATTCATTAACAAGGGCCTTCTGCCGCAGCCTGTGTGTGAGAGAGAAACAGATGTGCTCATGGGGGACAGAACCGGTTAGCACGCCAGTGACAGCACTGTCGGGAGAGGGATGGCCTGTTCAGGTAGCACTGGATGCAGTAGAGGCTCTGAGGCCACCCAGTGTCCTGCCTCCTGCTCTGCAGCCTCATGTCCTGCTGCCTCCGGAGAACTGCATGCTCAGTGGGGTCAGCTGGAATCTTTAGGAGCCACCAGTTCACAAATTACGTTTTTACTTAAATTCTAGCTCCCCCCAAATGTAAAATGGTGTAGTTACTATGGAAAACAGTATGTGGGTTCTTTGAAAAATTAAAAATAGAAACTTAGCGAGGCGCAGTAGCACATGTCTGCAATCCTAATACTTGTCAGGCTGAGCCAGAAGGATTACAGGTTCAAGGCCAGCCTCAGCAACTTAGGGAGACCCTCAGCAATGTAGCATGAACCTGTTTCAAAATGAAAAAAAGAAGGGGTGTGGCTCAGAGGTAGACTGTGCCTGTGTGCAATCCCCAGTATCACACATATGAAAATAAAGTAAGAATAAAATAAAAACATCATGTATTCCTGGGTTCCAAACTCCTTTAAATAGTCTCGAGTGGCCCCAGTGTTTTGAAAGAATTTATTTAGCCAAGCATGTTGGCCCATGCCTTAAATCTCAGGACTTGAGAGGCTGAGACAGGAGGATCTCAGGTTCTGTCCAGTCTCAGCAACTTAGCGAGACCCTCAGCAACTTAGTGAGACCTAGTTTGAAAATAAAAAATAAAAAGGTCTGGGGTATAGCTTGGAGGTAGAATGCCCCTGGGTTCAATCCCAGTGCCAAAAAAAAAAAAAAAAAAGTAACTACGAAAGAGTTTATCCAGCGATGGACAAGGAGTGGGATTCAGATCCTGTCACTTCAGCCAGGTCATCCAGGTGATCCACTCTGAATTACGTGGGACCCTGTGGTTTCTAGAAATCACATCAAATCCCAGCAGCAGGCTGGGAATGAAGCCGTGCAAGGCACCCACCCGTGGGGAGCCGCAGGCCACGCCTCAGCCAGCACGTCTCTAGAGAAGAGGTCCCTGATGTCCACCCGGACCTTCCGTAGGTGCCGGCAGTGCTGGAGACAGAAGGAAGATACCATCAGGTCCATACTCTGGGTCACAGGAAGCCACACTTCTCGGAGGCTGTTCAAGGCCACGCGAACAAACTCCGCATCCTGAGTCTCGAAAAGACAGTAGAAGGAGTCCAAGATGTCCATCGGCAGGGCAGTGGCAGCCTGCTGGCCCAACAGAGACACCCAGGACAGAAGCCTCTGCCTCATGACCGGGGGAAATGGATGGCCAAGCAGAGCCTCCAGCGCCCGCATCGCATCTGGGCTCATAAGGCCAAACAAGAAGCGCTTTGTGCAGAGCAAGCTGCGGCTGCAGCCTATTTGCTGGTGCTCTGTTAGGCTCCATGAGTTATTTTTGATCAGGAAGCAGCTACTTTGCTCTTCTGGCCCCACTAAGATGTAATATAGGGCGGCACAGAACTGCTGGAGGCTGGGGTGCAGGAATGTGTAAGCGCTCTCGCCATGGCCTTCATCCCGGAGCAGGATGTTCATGTGAAACAGAGCGGAGAGGTCAGACTCCTTCAGCCTGTGCACCTGCAGGGTGCTGTCGTGGAACACAGACTGCCTATTCCACAGCCCCTTCGCGGCCATCTGGCACAAGCCTTTCAAGGCAGCTCTTTCCTCCTGATTGAGGCAGCGCCTGGAGGGGTCCCGCGGAGTGAGCTGGTGGAAGAAGAAAGTGGCATACAAGCCGGTGAGGGTCTGGCACAGGGCCACGCTCTTCCCTAGCTCCTCCTCCAGCCGCAGGGCCTCCCCGATCAGCGAGCACACCATGGTGTCCTGGCACTGGTCAAATAGCAGACGGCTGTCCATCACGGAACGCAGGACCTGCACCCTTCGATGACCGTCAGTGACATGCTCCAGGAGAAACTGAGCCCTCTTTAGCACTGACATTCCTCTGACCAGCAAGTAGTAGGGGCACACCAGCACTGAACTGAGCTTCTCTATGTTGGCGTCCGAGATGGTGATGAGGAGGGAGGACCTGGGGAGTAGCACCTTCATCAGCAGGCACCGTAGCAGGACAAACACAGGCTGCTCCTCCGCCCAGTCCCCACACAGCCTGCCGCTGTCGTCTTGGAGGATGAAGTCCAGATTGTCCAAGCTGTCCACCACAAACAGAAGCCTCTCAGGCTGGGACAGGATCTCCATGACGCGGGCCTGGGAGCCTGGCCACTCTCTGGAGATTAATGCCACAAAACTGCTCTTCTCTGTCCACTTTATCTCTCTGGTGGAGAGTAAGAATACGAAGGAGAACAGGTCCCGGAGTTCACCCTGTGCCCAGCATAGCACAACCCTTCTGGCCAGAGCTGACTTCCCGGTGCCTGGTTTTCCATGCAGGACCACAGTGTGCGGCCGGAAGCCCTGCTGGTCTGGGTTAAAAGCTCCAAGCAACGTTTGCATTTCTGGCCAGTCGGCAGTTCCCTCAGAGCTGTGGTGTTCGTCCATTGTTTTGGCGAATTTGGCCATCACATGAACCCTGTAGTCTTCTCCATCACCATCACCTCCACAGAGTTAAATCAGAGAGAAGAGGGAGAGAAAAACAGAATTTGAAGAAAGTTGGTTTTTAGTCAAAATAAAACAGCAGTGGGGTGAACAGAATTAACAATAAGGAGCCAGGTGTGGTGGGGCATGCCTGCAATCCCAGTCCTTGGGAGGCTGAGACAGGAGGATCACGGTTTCAGGCCAGCCTCAGCAACTTATTGAGACACTTTCAAAATTGAAAAAGGGTTGGGGTGTAGTTCAGTGGTAGAATGCCCCTGGGTACAATCCCCCAGTACAAAAAAAAAGGAACAATGAATTAACAATAATGCATTATATACTTGTACGTAGAGAAGAATTTGAATGTACTTACCATAAAGAAATAATGAAAGTTTTAGGTAGTGGATATGCAGATTACTGAGGTGATCACTACCCAGTGCAAACATGAATTCATGTATTCACTGTCAAACACATGCACGATATGTCAGTAAACACATGCATGGGAAAGAGCCCTGGACATAGGATCAGTGGCTCCTGAGTCAGACATGGGTACGCTGGTCTCTTCCTACCTCCTAGCAAGGTACTGTCACCGAGCTCCATCCCTCATTCCCTTCAACTGTCACATCCTCAGAAGGATCTGAACGTGACTCGTTACTCGTTCCTCTGACCCGATTTCTTCTGCCCTCAAGACCTGAAGCATTACAATTTTGTTTGCTTATCATCTGCACATGGGCTTTCTTAATTCTGTGTTTGGTCTTTGGTATTGATAACAGTGCCTGGGGCTCTGTGGGCAAATACTTTTTTTTTTTTGGTACTGGGGATTGAACCCAGTGGCACTGTACTTCTGAGCTACACCCCAGCCTCCCTTTTTTTTGTGCTTCTACGGATTGAAGCCAGGGTCATTTTTACCTCCAAGCTTCATCCCCAACCCTATTTGTTTTGTTTTGAACCAGGGTCTTGCTAAGTTGCTGAGGCTGGCCTCGAACCTGTGATCGTTCTGTCTCAGCCTCCCAAGTACCCTGCCCCCCCTTTTTGGTGGTGGTAGTTCTGGGCATTGAACCCAGTTATTCTACCTCTGAGCTACACTCCCAGACCTTTTTATTTTTTGTTTTGAAACAGAGTCTTGCTAGGTTGCTGAGAGTCTATGCTGCTAAGGCTGTCCTTAAACCTGTGATCTTCCTATCTCAGCCTCACAAGTACTGGGATTACATGTGTGTGCCACCATGCCTGGCTAACCCAGCCCTTATTATTTTGAAACAGGATCTCACTAAGTTGCTGAGGGTCTCGCTAAATTGGTGAGGCTGGCCTTGAATCTTCAATCCTATCTCAGCCTCCCAAGGACTGGAATTACTGGCATTAGCCACAACACCTGCCTGCACTCAAGTATTTAAGTAATCTCACAGACAACTCATGCATAATCTCTGAGAGACAGAAGCTTGGGGGGAGCTGAGAGTGTGGGCATCATAACCCTAAATTCTACATTTATGGGACAGTCACGTACCCAGGCTATGGAGAAGAGCCCATGCCTGAGGAGAGGGATCCTGTTCTCCAGAAAGTGAACATGTCCTGTAAAGCCAGACTCTGCTTGGAATCCCAGCTCTACTGTGTGCATCCACCTGATATGAGGCAAGGTGTCTCATTCTCTGGGTTTCAGTTTCCCCACTTGGAAAATTAACACTCTCCTGTAGGTTCGTGATAGATTTTTTTTTAAACATGTATATTGGGGACTGAAGCCAGGGACATTCTACTTCTGAGCTACACCCTCAGCCCCCCTTTTTTTTTAATTTTGAAATGGGTCTAAGTTGCTGGGGCTGTCCTCAAACCTGCGATTCTCCTGTCTCAGCCTCCCAAGTACTGGGATGACAGGCATTACCACTATGCTGGGCCTTACCATTATCTTCACAAAAAAAATAGCATGATTCTCTCTACACAAATGTGTAAGACAATTACTAATTTGACAAAATCTCTGCAAAAATTCTAAAACTTAGATTTCATTACTTTATATCAGGAGAAATCATTAATGGACCTGCGTTGAAGTTGCAGAAAGCAGATCTCAAGATCTGAATCTCTATTTGAGAACTTGGAATCACAATTACACTCAGAGGACTGGCTGCGCTAGTGGATGTAGTTTTTGTTTGTTTGTTTCCCCCCTACCAGGGATTGAACCCAGGGGCATTCTACCTCCGAGCTACACCCCCAGCTCTATATTTTATTCTGTATTTGGAAACAGGGTCTCACTAAGTTGTGGAAGGCCTAAGTAGCTGAGGCTGGCGACAAACTTGCGATCCTCCTGTCTCAGCCTCCGAAGTACTGGGATTACAAGTGTGCCCCACCACGCCCAGCTGAACCCAGGGGTTTTCTACATCTGAGCTATACCCCCAGACCTTTTTATCTTTTATTTTGAAACAGGGTCTCACTAAGTTGCTGAAGTTGTCCTTGAACCTGCAATCCTCCTGTCTCAGCCTCCCAATACTGGGATTACAGGCATGCACCACCACACCTGGTTTGGATTTAGTTTTTATGGGGGAGCACGCAGGAAGACAGTCTGCAGTGGAACTCGGTTTGCTTCTTCCCTCAGCCACCTTTTTCTTCTGTGGGTTTAATTATTTTATGGTTAAGAGTACAAACTCTCTCTCTAATGATGACTCAAAAACTCATTTCATCTTTTCCCTCCAACCAAATACGTATTCCCTCTTGTAAGTTTCTGTAAAGCTATAACTACAAAAAAATTTAGCCTAATGTTAATTCATTATGGGAGTTTGTTAATGTATAAAATAGGGGTATCATCTGGGTGCAGTGGCACACACCTATGATCCCAATATTTGGGAGGTTGAGACAGGAGCATTGCAGGTTTGAGGCCAGCTTCAGCTACTTAGTGAGACCCTCCTCAGCAACTTAGTGAGGCCCTCTTTCAAAATAAAAAGGGCTGGGGGTATAGCTCAGAGGTAGAAAACCTGTGTTTAATCCCCAGTACCAAAATAAACAAGATAGGGGTGCCAGGTATGGTGGTACACACCTGTAATCCCAGTACTTGGGAGGCTGAGACAGGAGGATTGAAGGTTCAAGACCAGCCACAGCAATTTAGCAAGACCCTCAGCAATTTAGTGAGGCCCTACTTCAAAATAAATATAAAAATGGCTGGGGTGTAGCTTGGAGGTAGAATGCCCCTGGGTTCAATCCCCAGTACTGCAAATAAATAAATAAATAAATAAATAAATAAATAAATAAATAAAATAAAGTTGACAGTACTGGCAACTATTTGTTTTCAAATACTGGTTAAAATGAAGGATGAAATAATGCAAACATGGTTAACATGTTATGATGTCCCAGTGGAATAAGAGTCCAGCTTGAAGCGATTTCACAGTTTAGAATTTTAGTCATAACTCCCATAGCTCTGCTCAGCAGGTGGTCCACACAGAAAAGTGGGAGCAGCTCTTGAACCCTTTTTTTTTTGGTGCTGGCTATACCCCGAGCCCTTTCTATTTATTTTGAAACAGGGTCTTGGTAAGTTCTTGAGGCTGGCCTTGAACCTGTGATCCTCCTGTTTCAGTCTCCCACGTACTGGGATCACAGGCACGTGCCACTATGCCTAGCTGAATTTTACACTTTCAATTGAGCAAGTTGTAAGGTATGTGAATTGTATCTCAAAAAGGCTGTTACAAGCTGGGTGTGAAGGCACACACCTGTAATCCTAGTACTTAGGAGGCTGAGATGGGAGGATCACAGGTTCGAAGCCAGCCTCAGCAATTTAGCGAGGCCCTCAGCAATTTAGCAAGACCCTGTTTCAAAATAAAATAAAATAGGGCTGGGGGTATAGCTTGGATTTAGAATGCCCCTAGGTTCAATCCCAAGTACCTCAAAACAAGAAAAACCAAAAAAACAAAAAAACTCCAAAAAAAAAAAAAAGGCTGTTACAACAAGCATATTC